>JANTCA010003388.1:0-10797 GCA_024741275.1 Chironex yamaguchii | reverse complement strand
CAAAGAACTACATCGTCAAAAAAATTATGAACATTGCAATAAGAACTACTTATTACATATTTTGCTTAAGAAATAAACAATGGACACATCCATAACTGATGAAATTTTAGAAAAAGTAATTGTAATTCTTGCAAATATTGTGTTAGTTAAGTTTATTTTTCCCATGTGAAAGATTCGAGTAGTCAATTCCAAGTTACCTGTAAAGTGAGTCTTGAAATTGTATTTTAACGTCATAAAGAAACAAATTGAGTTTACACTACTGCTACTACTGCTACTAACACTGCTAGTACTACTACTACTGCTGCTGCTGCTACTACTACTACTATTGCTGCTGCTACTACTACTACTACTACTACTACTGCTACTACTAATACTACTACTACTACTACTACTACTACTACTATATCTACTACTACTACTACTATTACGACTACTACCACTACTACTACAACTGCTGCTGCTACTACTACTACTACTCCTGCTACTAATACTGCTACTGTTGCTGCTACTACTACTACTGCTAATAATACTACGAATACTAGAAATTAATTATGAAGTAATTATAAGGGAAAACATTATTTGACGTTTTGGTGCCATCGCGCTCCATTATCAAAAAACGAATTATTGGAGAGAAGAGTTGTTTTCATAAAGGCAAAGGAATCTATTTCGTAAGTGAATAGCTTGGCACAGATGGAAAGCGATTGGATGTTAAAAGATGATTTCAATTCCCTGATGTATAACATCTCGTGCACAGGGCAGTCAGATTTGCTTGATCATTTCTTAAGAATCCGAAGCTTCTAAGTTAGTTTATAAGGACCTTGTCTGTTCTTTGTAACAGGGTTTAAAAACAGGACCACTTTCTCTTGTGCTGCTCCACGAGCGCGTTGAGGTGTCCATTAGTGAAGCCAACATAACCCAGATCACACAAGTCACATTAAAAAATACAAAGGTTACGTTATTCGGTCACAATCATGGAGTTTTACCTCCAGTGCTTCTGGCTTGTGACTGATAAATATGGGCTTGATAACAATACCAGCTTTAGCACTGAGATGTTTGAGCTGCTTTCTCCCCGGATCTGCAGATGCCTGATCCTTAAACAGCACACAATCGTAACAGGTGCCTCTGGTTCTTGTGTTGAGGTTCTGGCTGCTGCCACTCGTAAAGATATGAATTCCTTGCACGTTTTGAAATACCCACCACAACTGACCAAGTCTACCATCAAGATTATTCTAAATAAATAAATACATTATTTCCTGTCGCCACCGAGTGGTTTTATCGTTCTTGGGGGGATTAGATCTCCCATTAACTACGCACATTACCCTCGTCCTGGATGTGAACATTGGCGTTACTCCATCTATTTGATAAAATGTAAATGCCAATGCCTCGCTTTTATGTACCCTTCTCGATAATTTACAAGTGTGGATATATTTCTAACAACTAATTATAGTTTAGTGAAAGTACATGCAAACATTTATGAAGTAATTAAAGTTTTAACGACTTGAAAAAGACAAGTTTTCAATCAATTTTATTTCAGGTAATAAGGCTGACATAAGGCCCAGATAAACAGGCACATTTCATGTTGCACAAAAAAAAGTCAGATCAGACCTCAAGTACTTTTTCGTCCAACGCGAAATATGGATTTGAAAGAAATTTGGATGTTAAATTATATGCTTGTTTTTCGTGTACATTGTACAACCATACCGAAGGATATGTTTTCTCTACGTTATCTTAACAAACGAGGCGACACCATACACTCCAAGCAGGTGGCATTTTTTTGAGTTTAATCTATCTATTTCAGTAAAATCTACAAAACAAGCACCGTTTCTATTATCTGCTCATTTCGTGTACAGAAGAAAAGTTGGTTGAGTAACCTGAAATGCAACGTAATTATTTAGTATTAGGAACCGTGACAAAAATGACATATTATACAGACCCTGTTTAAACTTACCTAAGTGTGTGCTTGTTCTTCCAAAAAAACAATGTTTACGGTGTGAATATAGTGCTTTTAAGACTTGGAGCTGAACACCAGATAAAAGATTCACAATTTACGTCCTGCTAAAAAGCTGCCATCTCTGCTAACTTTAGCCTTGCTACTCTCATTATGCTGTAATAGATTTTGTTTTTATGTACATCAGCTTCTGTCTATTGAAAATCATGTTTTTAGCTCTAAAAAATATGTATTAAAGGTCTATGACACCGTGCTCGAGCAGGAAAAATGGCCGCTCCACATTTAAGGAAATTTTTTCAGTAGACTAATAAAAGTATTGGCCCTCAGCAGATGTCACCGAGAAAAATTTTGCCATTGACAAACTTGACATTTATGCTAATAATTTCCTTCCCTTTCCATTTTGTTTATATTTTACCTGTACTTTAAAAGCATTTTGGTGGCAAATTTAATCCGTCTTTTACATTCACTTGAAAAACTGCAAAGCGGATTTCTCAACAACCATTACAAAAAACATGTTTAAAGGAAGGTATGCTCTCTGGGATAGTTGAAGATTAACACTGAGGCCATAAACCCTGTCAAAACCTTCTTACACTGAGTACGTATGAATGTAAGAGCACACAGAACTTCGAATGGAAGAAACTAAATTTTTTTTCTTACTGGAAAATGATTACCTTGTTATTACAAATTAACTATGGATAAAGTTAGCGCCGACTTTTCAAACAGCTTAAATTCCATCCATTGTTAGTTTCATGAATTCTTTAATTTCAACGAGTATTAATTTTAGCTTTCGTTAATTTCCACAAGCGTTAGTTTTATCAATAAAGCTTACTTTGAGTACAAAAACTAGTGGAGTCAATTAGATCAAAATACTTTAGAGAAATAAAGACCCCTATGTTTGAAGTAACATGTGTTGGTTTTGTGATAACGAGATTCATTTCTACGTCTGCATATAATCTTTGTATTAGTTTTCAGCGTAGTCAGACTCCAGACATCAGTGTGTGTATGTATGTGTGTGTGTGTTTGAGCCAATAGTTTACAATAGAAAATTTCATATCTTGTATCTGCTTGAGCTTTCTCCGGCGTTATGCTAGATTTCTGAACACTGTTGACCGTCGTAGTTTCCTTCTTTGATGATTTTTCTCATACAAGTCTCATCAACCGTTATTCTATGATAATAAAGTGGCTTCAATACAAAATCTCTACTGTTTTGGGGGTATTATCCAGGATATTCCCATGTGTTGCATGTCTGATCAGGATTTTCATGTGTATAATCTTCTCCTTTTGCATGTGATAATCAAATTAGTTTTGGCAATATCTTGTGTACCTCTGACCTACCTTCACATAAACGTATGACGCCGACAATGGCAAAAAGATAAAAATTAACATTGAACGAACATAAAACAACGAAAGGGACACCAAATTAGACGTACCCCTTAGTCGTGCTTCAGACACCTTGAGGATCACAACTTTAAATTCAGCAGGGAACATGTTATCTTCGTCTCGAAGTGTCTTATTTCACTACACTTAACGACGTAACCCAATCCTCATTCCATGACAAGGTGGTCTGCTTCCCTTGGATAAGGAAGGGTCATGCAATCAGAAATTGTATGCTAAGATACCAAACGACTATCGTCCCATAATGGTTTGATGCTCCGTAGAAAAACGGAATCACAAGCAACAAACAAAATATTGTTGCTTGAAAATACAAGTTCACATTCAACCGATTTGGATAACTACGTTTGTTCCTTTTACAAAGGAATTGACCGTGAGTTAAAAATAGTAGTAGAGGATCTTATACTCACCTTGAAACCTGGGTGGTTGCTTGTCTTCCGCTGTTCGTGGCGATGTCTTTTTCTTTTATTTGTTAGCGTTTAACTTACTTATCTGACTAGGCAACCTCAATACAGCAACTTTTACAAGATACGTTGATATCATATCAAGCTTTAGAGTATCATTTATTCGAGATTACTTAAATTATTCATTACAGCAAAACAGGGGGGAAATACCTCATGAAGTGTCAGTTCATTCAGTAGCTAGTGCATGGAGATATTTTCCCTAGACGAAATTGGTAAGAATAGGTAGAATGCCATAGGCAGAATGTTAGATATTAATATCAATTTAGAATTCTAAATGTTTTGTAGGACGTTTTGACTGACCATGTTGTTTCTTTTTTCTGCAAGTCAAGAGAAAAAAAGACCTGTTGATACCTCGGTGTCAAAGAACAAAGAAAGCAGTAAAAAAAGCACAGCTTAGCTGTAAATGTCAATGTTTGCAGGTGGTCTTTGGTTCATTTAATCCAAGTAAGTATAGATATTTATTTTAAGTCACGTTGCAATTCCAGTTTCTGTTCTGTGGATAATTGACTAAGAAATGTTATGATTTCCGGCTAAGAAGGAGAAAATGAAAATTATACTGATGACTTATCTTTGAAGTGAGATCACTAACTTTGGAAAGTTTTTTCTCATGTTTTTTGACTAAAAGTTTTTTACCTTTCTGTACTTCTCAGATATAAAATAAGATCCTCTTGGTTTCGCTCAATGTAACACAAGCGAGTCATGCGGCAAGACCTTTGTCACTGTTCACCGGCATAACCATAAAAGCAAGTAAAGCAGCTGTCCATACGTTGATTTGAGCGCAAGGTTACTAGCACGTTTTGCAATTTTACAATCTCTTGGAAAGAAATTCATGTGAACCTTTCTACAAAAACAAATCAATGTGCAATTTACGTAAGATTTAAGCACGAAGACCTTGAGAAAAGAAAAGATGAAGTGAAGGTTTCTTCACCAGTACTGGGTGTAAGGTAACGCTTCAAATATACCAAATAACAAGCAATTTGCCGTTTTATGAGTATGCATAATTTAACACTACGGAGTTTTTGCAATAACAATGGTATTCAGGACGATGCAGAGAAAAAAAACACCCAATCTAAAATAATAATTCGCAATAGTTAAGTTGAAAACAAGCCTTGAGAAGACAAAGAAACCTAGTGACGGCTTCCCATACATTACAATCCAGCAAGCGGATAGTTCTAGCTTAATTAGAAAAGGCCGCTGATGTTTCCTGTACTGATTAGCACAAGCAACTCCAAATACATGATACACCTGTCTCATTTGTTCATAACAATTTCGTTCGCTGCCATGCAGTGGCGGGTTTTTGCATGGTTTCAGTGGGCGATGCGCCAGAACCAAATCATGGACGAACAGTTCTCAAAATTATATATTTTCTTGATTACAGGAATTCTTTCTAATAAAGATTATGTCGTCGTAAAACATTTTGAAAAAATTTATTCAGTCATTACGGCAAACGGAAACTATTACATTCCTGAATATCTTACTAAACAGTCTTACGATAGGGAGGAGCTGTTTAAGAAGTGACGGCAGTTTTATATAATGCAATTAGAATTTCAGTGTTGTGTACTGCAACTTCCCTAACTAAATTAATACTTATACGATAAAAGTCCGTGATTTTGGGCTTTAAGCGGAACAATCCGAAACACCAAGATAAGCAAGAAAACTGAAAAAAATCCAAACTAAGTTAACTTATAACATGCTTCAACTCGAGTTTCCATTTGATGCTAATTTTCTAATTCATCTACAGTTATTAACAAATGTAATAAAGTTCACTAACGTATAAGCAACCCATTTCAAAGAATGTACAAAATGGACACATTAAGCAAAACTGTACAAAAATTGTGACGCTTAATTTTAAGTAAAATTTCCTTACCTAAGTCATCAGACAAAATTCACACTGATTACAGTAAAAAGTAAGAGCCAAACGTGCCCTATATGAAAATACAATAAACAACGAATAAGAATCTAATTGCATAAAATTATAATGCCCAAAATAATTCACTCCGTTGTCTTTAGATTTTGGGCAATTGCAAAAAGAATCTGCTTCTCTTAAATGCCCAAGAATTTCAGTAACATCTACCCTAAACATTGGCAAGTTTAAATTCCATTTCATTCGTCGAATTCATCATGATTTCCTAAATAAATAAATAATTTCGATTGTTCAGTTTATTTAGCAATATACTGCATGTCAACCACGAGAAGCTCGCTTCACCTTGGCACTGACTTGTAATCGATATCTCATTTTAAATAGGAACCAAGGTATGAAGCAGTCCATACGACTATCCATACTATCCAAATGAATGGCCAACTGAGCGGCCAATTGAATGGCCAATTGAATGGCCAATTAAATGGCAAATGGCTAAATCCAACTTCAGGTCGTCTTGTCGTCAAAGATAAAGAAATCCAGGAACTGTCCTATCTGGTTTGCAACCGGAGTGCATCACCTACAACACATTTCTAAAATGTGAAAAAACAGACCGCAGTAACATATGCAATTGAAGATGTCGTCATCTTTGGGATACATGTAGATATATCATAATATATAATGTTTCCAGATATGGTCGCTGTGCGATGCTCCCCAAGAGTCGATAATGATGAAAAGAGCCCCGTAGCTAGCTTTACTTTACGAAAACTCCCATTAAGCGAATATCCTACTGTCTGACTCTTCTATGTCAATATTACTAATGGCAATGGCATTTGCAGTCAATTGTGAGGGAAGTGCACACTGATTATGCTTCAGACTCAGCTAGCATATGTCGTCGTCGATCTTCCTCAACAGAAAGAAATTCCGTCGATCCATGAACAGCTGCGTACTGTCGTAAAAAGCAAGAAAGATGTATAATCGACATGTTAGCATCATAAAAAAATGAACAAGTCAATTTGCCACGACAAAATCTTGAAGAACTACGGAATATTATTGGCGAAAAATTGAAGTGTTGGACGTTAACGGAAGTGAAGACAAGTTCCACTGACAGGGAATCGTACGCTTTACTGTTCCAAATAACCTCCTAATAACCTCCAAATAACCAACCCATCCTCATCTACTAAAGGTGGCATGATACCAAACATTCCAATATCCGAATGTACAAGACTTACTTAGTCTGGAAGGAACAACACCCCTATCTTTTAGTTCTATATTCTTAAACCTCTGCATCACTCCTACTAAATGACACGAAAAACGAAACAATATAAAACATAATATCTACAAAAAATCCATTGTTTGGTAGACAAAAAATATATAACAAAACTTACAGACTGAGGTTCTTCGTTTTGACTAACCAACGGCACCGTTTCATCTGTGCGCCCTTGCTGTTCTTCGTTAATTGACTTGTATGACGCATCAAGAGATGTGTCCCAAGAGGAAGTTGCAAAATCTCTAAAAGAAGAAATCATGATTTAATTATGAAATAACAGTCATTATATATTTTGAGGAACTAACTTCATGTAATCCTAACCACAGGAAAAGCAGAAGATAGAGGGCGTCCATATTACTTTATCACCCAAATGTGTGCTACAAAACTGACGATTCAGACATTTAAGAAAAACAAATTGTTGGTCGTCAGCAATAAAATTTCAATACATAAAAAATTGAAAAAATAAATGGATAAAATAGAAAACGTAAATAGAAGACCTATAACAATTTTTCACAGCGACAACCAAACCCTTAGCGGAACTAGACCTTATGATTACCTAATCAATAACCCATAACATTACAAAGATCACTTTTAAGACACACTTCTACTACTTTTTCCAGAACTTTTTTCTTCTTCTCCTCTTAAATCGTTAGCGCCGCCAGCGTCAACATCATCATCATCACCATCAACAGCAGCATCATCATCATCATCATCATCATTGGCATCATCGTCGCTATCATCATTATCACCTTTATCATCATTACCATCATCAAAACCATTATCATCAACATCATCATCACTATTGGTATCATAGTCACTATCATCATCATCACCTTTATCATCATTACCATCACCAACACCATCATCATCATCACCGTCATCATCACCGTCATCATCATCATCATCATCATCATCACCATCATCATCATCATCACCGTCATCATCATCATCATCATCATCATCAACAACAACAACATCATCATCATTATCATCACCACTGGTATCATCGTCACTATCATCATCATCACCTTTATCATCACTACCATCATCAACGCCATCATCATCAACATCATCATCATAATCAACATCATCATCACCATTAGTATCATCGTCACTATCATCATCATCACCTTTATCATAATTACCATCATCAACACCATCATCAACAACATCATCATCAACACCATCGTCACCAACAAAAATAATTTTTTTAGACACCATGGCCATATATTTGAATCCCTTTCATAATATAAAATATCTTTCTCGTAACATTACATTTATAATTCCACATTGTTTTCTAATAAATAATAATAACAACAACAATAATAATAATAATAATGATGATGATGATAATAATTATGATCATCGTCGTCTTCATCACCATCATTGTCATCATCAATAATCATTATCATAATCATATCAATCATCGCCACTATCATTATTACCACCACCATCATAACCATCACCATCGTCACTCATTATCAAGGCACCCCAACAATAGTCGGAAGTCCTAAAACATCTGCTTTGCATCGATATTCCAAATAACTGGAAATATACTCTTCCGCGTACAAGTCAAAGTTATTATCTGTGAATTCGCACAAAAGCTGTCAATGACAGCAGTTTACCTATTCACCCATAAGAAAATGCAAAAAGCTCGACTTGAAATTTGTGTTCTGCCTTCATAAATCCATTTTTGATTTCCAGCAAGTTCAAAAAATCAGGTTTCGACTATTCCTGCTTAATACGAGATAATTTGTTGTGTAAGAAAAGTTTACAATAGTGATTCTGTTTCAAGAATGGAACACTGACCATCTGTCGGTCTACTTACCCATGACCAGGTGGTCCACTGTAGCTACCTGTGACAAGACGAACGCCAGCGGCGGGCTTACGTAGAATAGACCTAAGAAAAGGCACAAAGTTTTACAACAATTGGTTCCTCATTTGCTTCCTATGGACTACGACTCACGTAAACTTCTAAAACATTGATTAAATATGTTTTGACAGTGCACTGAAACATATAGGCAGAATTTCTATTGTGTATATAACGCAAATATATTGACCAACACAGACTCATTATCTAAGCAATGAAATGAAGAGACCAACCGCTTGAATGAAAGAGATCAGCTGATACATAATATCGATTAAGAATTTTTCCTTAAACTCGCAACACCCTTTAACAACGTAACGTATGCAAAGCAGTCTGGTAGCCCCGTCCACTTACTTGAGTCTCGCCATGGACTTCCAAATTGGTGTGATACAAACGATAATTGATGTAAGAAACACAGAAATCATCATTGCCGCAAGTATCAATAATGCTAATCCTTCCCTGTGGAAGATAAATAAAAAGATGTTATATTTACGGGGAACGACCTGCAAACAAAAACACACAATAAAAGCAGTGATGTACAGTAGTGATGACACACTGAATAAATTTAGTTGATTACATTAAATTATTGAATTAAATTGTTCAAACTAAATTCTTAATTTCTTCTTCAAGTTTGCTTTACACAATTAAAATATAAATAGGTATCTTGTGAAAACACCTGTTATTCGGCTAACAGATAAGAAAACGAAACACCACAACAAACTTAATTAAAACTTTCAAAGAAACTCTATCCTGTCACACTTGGCGCTTTCTGAGCAGAGAAATCAGTTTAGAATCGGATATCACTCCCTATGTTCCCAATGGCAACCACGAAAATCCAAACAAATAGTATCAAATTGTTATCACAAACTCCTAATTCCAATTGAAGCAAAATACACTTTGACTATTTATAAATAAAATTACCTTTCCGTTTTCATTTTATCTTAAAAAGCAAAAAAGAAGAACAACACCTCTACATATGCATCGACCCAATTTAAGGGAAAAAGTTCTAAATTTTCCCTTACTTAAAAACTAAATGGGGTATAATCCAGTTCAAAGGATAATAGAGTTTTCAACCTTGACGTGAATGCCACGTTCCTCTTGCCTACCTTATTAATACAATTATACGCATTTCGTTGGCAAAATTAGCAAGACAATGAAAATAAAAGGAACTAAACAAAACCCCTGACGCAGACCGTTATCAGTATTTAAAATTCCGAAATTACGGCACTCGTTTTAAAAAACTATTTTATGTTTCCTTTACATGCACCATGTAACAATATTTTCAGAATTTTCTCAACAACATTTGGTAATTACCAATGTCGAGACTTTCTCACGATCAATAAATACAGATATAATAGAGACAGAAATATGTGATAAGTACTTACAGAACTGTAAAACAAACTTCGTGTACACCTTCATTGAATCTCTAGTAAAGGAGGTGGGTAAGACAAAAAGGGATATAAATATCAATATATAGGGCGCCCGAAAATCCGTATCCACAGAATCGTCGTATGGAATCACGGGAACCTGGTTCATGTCGCGTAAAAGTAAATTTGTCCGAGCAAAATGTTAAAAAATACCAAGTGATCAAAATTGATTTTCATTCCGCTTCAGTGTTGAAACAAATGGATCGCCAAGTTACAACGGATTCCTAGTTACTGTATTTCTCCTTCTGCCTTCCTTGCATTGATGATGGATCGAAACCTTCTTCAAAATGGCGACAAATTTATAAATTCTGTATTTGATTAGTCAGATACTAGTCCCGCGGCACAACTTCAGGCCCTAAAATTTGATCTGACACCAATATTGAGCACAAAACAATCTCAACAGACAAAGTGCTTTTTTATATATCTGTCAAGAGTGGGCACTATCATAACAGCTGCACTAAGTGGGAGCCAACCAGGCTCGAATTGGTAACCCACAGACTCAAAAGCCAACACTCAAACCTCCGTGCCATCACGGCACAATGGTTTGGTGAAGGACATTCAAAGTCCTTGG
>JANTCA010003387.1:0-10797 GCA_024741275.1 Chironex yamaguchii | reverse complement strand
CAGACACAGTGCTTTATATATATTCATCAAGAGTGGAGCATTACCACAATAGCTGCACTAAGTGGGAGCCGACCGGGGGATCTGCCTAATCCCATTCGGGTCAAAACAATGAGAGAACGTTGAGATTTTCAAGAATAATATCAAGCCTTAAAGTTTAGGATAACAGCACATTCAATATTTATTTAAAGTAAACTTGAAGGATTAAATCTTTATTTTGGAGCAATAATTGAAGTGTCTTGTCTGTCCTTAACCATGTCGCAAAGCTAAAACAATATTTTGCAACTGCCTCCCCTTTCCCATTTTAGACATCGTGTCGTGTGTGCTGCTGTGATAATCTGTGTGATTCTTTGACAAGATGTATGGGCTTGCCTAACGTTAATGTAACTTGTCTAGTCAAAACTGTTACAGCGCATCTTATTATAAACATAATTGTTAACATTATCTGAGTTCTACTCTTGTTCAGATTGGAAAAATATGTGCTGTTTTTATTCTCGTTTCATTGAAATGACTCATAGTGTTTGTTTATAGACAATAATCTTGTTTCGTTTCTTCAGCACTCTTATAAGTAGATGTGAGCTTAGACAGTATTAACTTTTATTTTCCTATAATTCGTGGCCCTTGCATTACATTTCAGTGGTTATTTTATGATTGTGCATCTCAAAGTAGCATATGGTACTAACAAAGCTACCTTCATTTCATTGCCAAGCACCGAAGGAAATGGATTGGAATGGAGCAAATCTATACAACAAGGAAATCAAAATTAGATTAGCAGTCTGTTTGAAAACGTAACCAAATTGTAGGGATTTGTTCGTCCTCCATTAACAAATACATAAATATAGGGGAAACATTACCAGACACTTGGGCATGTCAGACATCTGCTAGAAAATTCCAAAAAGCCATAAAGCCAAGAATGGCATAACAAGGCAAAAAACCATGATATCCTTGCAAAGCTGCTAAGAACAAGCAGGAACTGGTTAAACAAAGCATAGACATTGAAAAATGCAGAGTCTGGTAAAGTATTATATCCCTCTTTGAGAAATCGGAGGCTACATCCTGGACCCACCCCTGTAGAGCTACTATTTTCGTTAAACCTATTTAAAAAGTTACATCTTTAAATAATTCCTTTAAAAATGATATAGAAATCTCTGCCAATAGAGAATTATTTAAAACACTTTTACCCTTTATAGATAAAGTCTACTTTATTAAGCATTAAAATAAAGTGAAATAAGTCTTGAAGCATTTAAGTACGGTATGGGGAAGAACCTGATGTACGTATCCTTAAAGTATTTGGTTTTAATACCCTTATTCATATACTAGATGTTGAGCACCATAAGGTAGTTAAGAAATATAGGTGCATTCTTAAAGATTTTTATGATCCAGAAAATAAGATCATTATCTTATGCGTAGAAGGCGTGATGCTGAAATTTGTCGTTGATTCTTTTGAATATAGCCAGCTTGATGGTTCAGGTCTTGGAGCTGTTTGAGATTGTGCTTGCTATACTTGGCTTAGGCTACGGTGTTAATGGTATAGGTAGCGATGACAAGATAAACGATGGCCAGAGTGAGGAAAAAAGTGCACCTCCATAATTTTCCATCTATTTCTTAACTGCTCAAAGAGGATGATCCTAGGATATCTTAGGATGCTCATTTCTCTGGTAATGGTAAACTTTGGACGGAAGCCACTGACCGTGATTATGGTTCACGTGTAAAAGAATGAAACACGGGGCTCAGGTGCCTTACCCCCAGATAATAATTTAATAGCCTGCAAATAGGTCTTTAAGATTAAAAGACTATTTATTATTCATCAATATGGAGGATCAGTGTAAGCAGCATTATTAATTACATTACAGGAAAAGACCTAAACTACAGAGGAACTTTTTAGATTTTGACATTAACTACAGGGGAAGGCATTGGGCCTACATGGGAATTTTCCCCTGTAGTTACAATGTTAAAAAAACGTCTTGCCCTAAACAATCTGAATGTTATTTAGTATCTGAAAGCCAAGATTTAGTTTGTAGACTTAACAAGAGTCTTTATGGTTTAAAGCAGTGAACAAGTATTAGTCTTTCTATGTAACCAATGATATACAAAGGCTAGTGTAGGTCATTGCATATATGTAGAAGCAGGGAACGAGTTTCAAGATGCTTTGCCTATTTGTCGACTATCTAATATTGGCATGCAATGATAACGCTATGTCAAATCCTGAAAAAGCGTTACAATGTAGATTTCATATGTAACACTTCGGCAAAGATCACTACTGCCTTGAAATGTCCATGATTAATAGTAGGTAGGACAGAAAGCTTAAACATCAGATAAGGTACGTGAGAAGGTGTACCAAGAAAATAGAATAAAAGTATTGTGGTGCTGAGTCTTTGTTTGCTGATAGAGACCTACTTTGACCAAAGGTCTGTCGAACACCTCAGATCAAATTTAGTTGTTGGTGACATCGAGGACGTCGTCAGGGACACTGGCCTCTATTGGGTCAAGTCCAATGCCACCACTACTGCTTTCTGTTACTGTACTGTTGCGTTCGGTGTGTAGAGCCGAGGCTTGAAACCGATTATGATCACTGGTGGCATGAAAGAAGCTACTGAGACAAGCTATGGAGGCACATGGAATGTTGCAACTTGTCAAGACGATTTCAATGCAAGTCGAAGACGTGGACTTAATGGAGGAAAATCACATCAAATTACTTAATGAAATGTAGTGCTCAAGCCCGTACAAAGTAAGAAATATACAATTACGCAATGGTAACAGTTAATTGAACAGTCGTTCTGCGTGTGTACATTTGGTAGTCACGGAGTCCGTCTACTTGACAGTTGCTAATCACTCTTCTGCCATTATTTTTATAAGCAATTCCGATTTTCACCTCTGTGTTTTTGTGCCGATTTGTCCACATGTTTTCAACACCGTTAAGTATAATTGTTGCTTGAAAAAATCTCAATTGTTTGTTACTCGTCCTTTCTTAAAACCAATGTGCCCCCCTGGTTTTGAATATCTAACTTTCAACTTGAGCGAAACGATCTCAATCGACTCCTAATTCCTGTATTTGTGTAACCCATTTTCAAATCAAAACTTGTCGCGAAGGTGCAACAAATCTTAAAAATTATTTCTTCTGTTTGACTGATTGATTATCTTAACCGATTTTTTTGCTCTGTGTTTGTTCACCGCTTGCATTTTGATGTCGGTTAAAAGACTTTCTTAATCATTTTGATTGAGATAGGCTGTCGAACATGTCAATCTTGTGAAAAAGGCAAGATGACTGACTATAGTTTAATAGGAAAGAAATATCCTAATAGTACTTGAGAACTTCTTTAAGCAGGGTACAATACGAATAAACTATATGTACAATTGTCTAGTAAACATTAGCAACAGAACGAGACCTATCAACTCCGTAGCACCCAAATCTCTGATATCTGACCTACTTAGTAGAGTATTGGCATTCTTATACAGTGAAATCTCTTAAAGTTGACATTTTTGCACAACAGACAATAACATTGTGCATGGACCTTTTTTCAGTATAACCTCTCATGTTGGGGTATCCATAAAGCAGAACGTGGACACCCACCCGGTACACTACATGAAGTGAACATCAAAATAGTGTACTATTGCTGTCGGTAAAATGGCTCACCTTGTAAAACCTGATCAAACTAAATCATCGTTTGCTCTTCCTGCATTCATCTTATATTACGAACACGCTTTGTGAATGAAAGCAAACAAGTTTTCCGAAGAGCGTAATTGCATAACTGAAACAGCTCTATAAAGGGCGCGTATGGTTTTAACTTTTGCTGGGTTAAAGAGCCTTTTCCGAGCTCGATACGATAAAATTCGTAGATTCCTTCTTCCTTAACAGTAATTCTGTGAGTGTCGGCCCCTCTGCCGTGTGGTAGATGCAGCATTAGCGGACTTCAATGATCATGATGCTTAATTACTTTTGAAGAGCGGCCTTTTTTCTAGTTTGAGTTAATGTGCAGTTCATTTCCCTCTACTGATAAAGCAACTATCCCGATTACCGTTAGAAGAGATGGGCTACTCTATAAAAAAAAGTCACTAAAAGTGTATGCAATAGAGCGCCCAAGTCCTCGTCAACTACTCTCAGAATAGAACGAAATTATGTCGCACTATTGATTAAGCAGAAAAGAAAACTGATAAAAAGTCACGATATGTTTGATAAATGACATCAACAAGTGACGTAACATAGTACGTTATTGATCTTAATAAGGCTGACTTAAATTATAAGACAACATACAAAAGATGGTCTACTCTACAAACTGACAAAAGTTAAAGACGCTTTGACTTCCACGTGTTGTGGTATAAGCTTTAAAAATGTGAAAAAGTAGAGCATATGTCTGCGAGGGAGAAAACTGTGAGATGTGATACGCGCTTAAAAGTAATTAAATTGGCCAATGTATTACTAGAAGAAGGGAGAAAAAATTTTTGTCCTAAAAGTTATTTCGTAAAGATAGAAGGTGAGCTAAGTTTGATCGCCACGTACAACCGCTCTGAAACTAGAATATGCGGCAAAAGAAGTGTTCAGCAACAGAAGAAAATCAAACATAACATGAGTATCAATGCTGAAAGAAGCGAGGCAAAACTCAGGCTTTTTGATGGAATATTCATTTGTGGTAGACAGTTGATTTCGTTTAAATTTTTAAGTTCAACTTAGCTTTTCCGACAGGAAGAACAGATTTACGCAGGTAAAGTTTAAAATGATTAATAATTCATATAGCAGCGTTTAAGAAACTAAGTCCGTCAATTTTAATTTTAAAATTGTCGGCGTATAAAAGAAAAGAAATCAGATTTTGTGGAATGTTTCTATAGGTCATTACAAAACTTGAAGGATCAATCATCTTGCGCCATAACATATTATGCCAAATCCAGTTCGGTCAACCGCCCTATTGATCCGTTGACAATATTACCCCGAGGTTGAAAATGGTTTAATGGTTGTTATCCATAGATTTACATACATGACGTATATTCTACTAATTGAGTACTAAGAAAACACAAGAGCTCCTGTTTACAAAGACAATGCCAGATTGAAAAACAAACGTTTGTATTCATGAACGTTCAGATGACTAAGTAATAAGATATTTCTCCACGACGTTGTGGACTGACTTAAAAGCGAGTTGTAAAGCTGTTTTTGATCAAATAAGAATAACAAATGTTCAGAAGCACAGAATCTTGTATACGTGATTATATACCCACTAAATAATTAAATTATTCGTGTTAATCGATTGTAAACATCCGCTTTGCATTGTACGTCTTACGGTGACGTGTGCCTTTCATAGGAACTTTCGAATCCTCCTGGAAACAGAGTGCTGTAAAAATTGACCCTGTTATCACCGGTTACTTGATAAGTAGAGCATTATTTGAAAAACTGGTCACTTTTTCCAGGAATCACTTCAGTGAAGCTACAAGCACTCAAAATATGGCCTAAATCTTGTTATAAAACTTGCATTAACACTTTACCAGTGAATTTCGTGCCTTTCTGACGTAGTTCTGGATTCAACAACAAAGCTCTACAAACAGATTTTTATGAGTAAAGCATAATCCCTTGCTCTTGGCGTATTTGTCATTAATCGTCAATCCTGCAATCGGGAAATCGCCTGTAATCATTTTCCACTACTTCCAGATCTTTGACAAACAAATGCATTGTACGTTGCCAGACTTCTGGTGCTGACAAGCTGCCAAATGGCGTCCTCGTTCATCGGTAATGCTTAAATAATGCATGGAAGTGGTCTTGTGGCCAGAGTCAGTGTCAAAACATATCCATTTTAAACTATCCATGCCATCTAGGACAATGAATTTATTTGGCATTAAAAGACAGGTCCTGAGCTCCTTTACTGCTAGCATTTAATAGCATAATATTGTTCCTGCCTTGGCCTTTACCCCTTATAAATGTTATCAAACAATGCGACTGCTTTCTCGTCCAGGATTGACAGAAATGGTGATACTTAAACAAGATGAATCTGCCCGTACATTCTATTTGCTACTTTCTATTTTTTAGCCATACTTTTCCATTGTTTATAATTACTATCCAAATTATAATCTACTATGAGCAGTTTTGGTAATGGCAGTCTTATTGGGGGAAATATCAAAGGAGCAGAGACTTGTATTACTTCAGTGTCCTCTTCAGTAGCAAATAGCATTCCAAATCAGATAAAGTGACTATGAGAAAGAAACATCTTTTTAAATCACCTTGGAAAAAAACCATTGTCTGACACTCCTTAGAGTATGAATAGTCAGAAGTAAACATATATGACAAAAAAGGGTTTAAGTATATTTTAACGCAATGTCGCACATTTTAAAATCGATTTTCACATTTTGTACCACAAAAAGATTGTTTAAAGCTCTTTTGTTACAAAGTCTCAAGTTGGCGGAGGACAGGTATTGTACAATTTTGTAACGAAGCTGGAGAATTCCACTTGTTACGCCGTAAAAGGGCAATAAATCACAGCTCTAGTTTGGAAGAGTAACATAACATTTTATAATATTTTAATATTGGTGCTCTGTAGATGTTGACGGATGAAGTTGTGTTCATTACTTGCCGATCATGTTATCATGATCATGCATTATGGTTACATAGATCTTTATCGCTTTACTACTGAGCTTTACATGTTGATGTCTATATCGTGTAGCTTAATGATGGGAAAAGGATTTCTTGAAACATATGTCAGAAAACTCTTTAGTCGTCGTTGAGTCGACAAAACCAGGAAGTTTGAAGCTTGACAATCTTGTTCAGGTACAACATTTGGGATCCCACAGTAGTATAATTTGATGCTGTTCTTAAAACAAAAATTATCCATTGTAGCAAAGGTGTTGGCCAGTTTGAGGAAAGCAACGTACAGAGACGCACTTTTGTCTTTGCATTTCACTTCGTATTACAAACTTAAGCCACAGTGCTTTTGCAAAATTAAGATATTTGAAACTTAGTAATAAATCACACTATTTAACGTAAGAGCTTGCCTGATGTAATTATCATGTCCGCTATATAAATATTATGTCCACGAAATATTATGATTAGATTGAATAAAAGCTACGTGGAAGTGTAAGAATCCTGGTTACTATCTCTCCAAACATTCCCAGCAAGGAGACATCATTGTACTTGTCGTAATTTACCTTATGCTCTTATGGAGATAATTATATTGAGCACCATTCAGACTTAATGGTAGCCCCAATTCTTAACAGGAAGCCAGTTTACCTTACTAAGTACAGGAGTGCTCTTAGTTACGAGGGTATATAACAATTTAGCTAGAATCCTGCAATGCCTTTGTCTTGCTTGGTATTAAAAATTTCAGTGATTGCCTTGTAGAACTCGTTTATTTTTAGAATGCTATTAAGATATGTACAGCAAGAAAGGACTATGATCAATTGATTGATTAACAACAACAGCGAACTACATCAAAACCGTCATTATTACCCCTTTCCGAATCGCTTAATGTCTTTTTGGTACAAGATAGGTCCTAATTTGCCCCATTCATTTGGTGCAGCAGTGGCCAGTTCGCAAATAAAATTGCGGACTTTTTTCCATTTTACTTCGATTGAGTCACAGGCATCCGTTTATACTTTAATTCGGAAGTAATATAATTTTTCATAAAATGTTTCTTTAAGATGTTTCTACTTCCGCAGTGGTAAACTGAGCTTGTGCTTATGACTTCAGTTTACAAGTTTATGGAAATTTGGCCAAGAAAATGTTTTAACAACCCATAGGTGAAGGACAATTTTTTCTAAACAATTACTCATTACAGGGCTAAGACCATTGTAATATAAGAGCTACTTGAGGGTAATAATAGTGGCTGCATTGAAGATCAAATCAACAGTGGGGACAACAAAGACAGGATTGTGACAAGAAATTCCAGAGTCGTGGTAAGGAAAGATATTATTGTTGTGCAGTGATACGAAATTTGATTTTATACCTCCCAAGATGTGTTGCACAGCACAAGAGGCAAACTGTGAAACAGAAAGCAGATTAATAGATAGAAGATGTCTTACCAGTGAGTCTTTGAAGCTTTAAAGATTTTACTAAAGTTAGCAGCAGACAAATTGGTCAATAGCCCTGAGACTAAGGCTATTTACTACAGTTCTTTGAGTCAGGAATAGCGGTTAAGAACTCAAACTAGTAAGGACAATAAGATTTTAGGAAGCAGCTCTGAAACAGATTAGACATGAGAGGAGGCAAATCAGGAGAATAAGAAATTAAGTAATATATGTTCTAGTTGCTTGATTTAAATCAAATCAAAATATGATGCTGAAACTTTAGCTGAAGTACTATGACCGTCTAGTAAGAGCTTATCAGATTTCAAAGAGAGGTCGGGACAGGCCTTAGTACTACCTTAAGATTTTAAGAGCGCTATTGCTGGATTTCTGTGCAAGACAAAAGGTGATAAGGTTTGCTGTGACAGCCGCTACAGTATTTTGCTGTTGTCTAAAACATGAAATATCTTGGCCACAGTTTTTAACGATATGGCAAACGAGCACATAACTAGTAGGGTCCTTCCTAAGTGTTAGTGTGGGATCTGTGTTAGACCTGTGTTCGTCACAATACATTCAACATGATTTTCTCATCGCCATAGATACATAAGAAGTGTTGTAAGTACCGTAACAATTTGCATGTTGTCTTACAATTTGCATCACACTGTTAGTTGTGATGGCTTACAGTATTTTTTGATTAAGCTCAATTATCCAGATGTTGACATGTTAGCTTTGTATTCATTTTGTATTTTTTATGACGTAAAAGAAAGAGTGCACTTGTAAGAATTGTACTCAAGGTCATCAGCTCAACAACTATTGGATGAAAGGCCCAGACTTACTGAACAAATAGTTTGGAGTCGATCTACGTTTTAGAAAAAGAGAAGTAGTGCTAACTGGGCACATTTTAAAGGTGTATCATCGAAATTGAATACCAGAATGAAATCAACATGTTCACGGATACCTTTGGTATAATGTAGAAACAGAAAGAGAGCTTGATATTTATGTTAAGACTCACATTTGGGGACAAGCCGGCTCCAGCAATGGCACAGATAGCTTTAAGGAGGACAGCAGAGGAATGTAAAGAAGTCAAGCCCTAAGATGCAAAGATACTAACAGAAAATATTTAGATGGATTACATATGTGAATCCGTAGATACAGTGGAAGAAGCAAAGAAGCTTGCAGAAGATCTTGTGCTTACGAATGGAGATTTTCAAGTCAAAGGATGGATATCAAACAAGGAACTATGTAAAGACAGTCAACATGAAGTCAACTCAGACACAAGCCAAATATTACAGGGCGAAGCAAATGAGAAAGATTTTGAAATTTATTTGGGCCGAAATTCAGATACATTGTTAGGAAAAGTAAAATCGGGCTTGGTAAAACTCATTGCTGAAGAAAAGCATCTGCCAGAAAACATAACACTCGCGAAGAGAAAGCTACTTTCCGAAGTTGCGAAGATTTACAATCCAATGGGACTAGCTGCTGCTTTTATTGTTATAGCAAAGATAGGTATGCAAGAAATATAGCAAAGTGGTGTAGGCTGGCATGCTTAGATTCCCTTTTCTGCACAAAGCACTTAGATTGAACTGCTCAAAAGTTTGAAAGAGAAAGCTAGACAATGTTTCTTTCAAAAGAGCGTAGCTGACAGATGGTGCTGGGAAACCCTCGTTATGTTCATTTTTAAACGCGTCACAAGAAGCCTTTGGAGTATGTGCATACTTTCGACAGAAAATTAAAGATGGAAATTTTGATGTGATATTTATCACTGAAAAATCACGAGCTGCACCACCCAAACAGCTAACTGTACTATGTTTAGAGCTACAAGCTGCGGTCCATGCAACACATTCAGCAAAAGTTATTCAAGAAGAATCCGAGATAGAGTTCAAAGATGTCAAATTCTTAGCTGACAGCTCAATAGCATTGGCTTGGATTCAGAGCCCATCACTCAATTAAAAGTTATTTGTGGCATCAAGGGTAGGAGAAATTCAAACCAATTCAGATCCACGCAGGGGAGGCATAAGCCAAGTGAAGGCAATGTAGCTGATGACTTATGTGAGGAATTCATGTGCATGACTTGAAGAGAAGATTGTTGCACAGCCCAGATTTCCTACAACATGAAGGAGAATTATGGCGAACAAATATGTTCTGCGACCACCAGGAAAAGAAGAGATTCCATACAGTTATAAACACAGTAGCTAAAAATGTCATTAATTATGAGAGATTCTCCAGTTGAGTACAGCTGAGACGAGTAATTATGGATAAAGAGGCTTGCTAAGAATATCAGGAAATGAGAGCAAAGCCAAACATGCCTTAATGGACCACTGAAACCTGAAGAGCTTCAGAAGGCACAGCACAAAGCAAGTAGCATGATCAATTAAAAAACTCAGTTAGTCCATTCGTTGATGACAAAGGAATTGTCTTAGGCAACTGATACCTATAAAGCTTTCCATCTGACACTGCCTACACAGATTCGACAGAATCAAGTGTAGACAGTCAAGCTACCTACATCTTGAGGATGATGCCCGGGACACATGCAAGCAAGGCCTCGTCGTGGCCTACCTCGAGCACGTTTCCTGGGAACATGACCATGTATAATTGTAAGGGCCAACTCAAGATCGTCTGGATGTCTTGTCACCAAACAATAGCAGCTTTCTATCATTTGCTATCTCCAGGATCTCATGCTGTGCACTGCCTGTCATGTTTGCTAATAAATGATTTCGTGGTTACAGGGGCCATTATGAATTGTCGGAAAAGTGAGACAAAATGGCCGATTCACAATGACAACATAAATTGCCCATACTTCTTTCGTTGTCAATTCTATGTTTA
>JANTCA010003386.1:0-10797 GCA_024741275.1 Chironex yamaguchii | reverse complement strand
TACATGTTTCGCATAAATAGGTTGCCATATACATATACTTTCCTTTCTGACGTTTCATACTCTGAGGAGTGTCAGACAAAAAAAAAGCTTTCAAGTATGATTTTAGCGCAATGTCGCAAATTTTCAAAGCGAATTAAAGCTTAGCAAAAGTTGATTTAGTTTTTATATAAATAAATACTGTGTAACTTACAATATAATTGGAAATTTGTGTTACAGAAAGCAAAGATTTAAGACAGTATAGTTATAAAGTGAAATTGACAAATGAGCGTTTCTGTTATTTTCAAGGCACTTGAAGGGTGTGGAACTAATATCCGTTCATTACCCAGTACCCCCTCCCCCCGAATCCTTGCCTCTAAAATCCACCCCTGTGTGTTAGATAATCTAACAGTACATAATAAACTTGAGTCAAGTTTAACACAATTTGTATTTAGACGACGAACTTGCCATGAATTTAATTATAACATGGAATTTAACACGAGGTAAGTTTGACACAACGCGACATCTAAACTGGGCCTTACGCCACGTTGTTGTTGGCCGAGGTTTAATAATGTTAATGAAGTGAACATGCAAATAACTAGCCAAGTAATCAGGAATGTTTGTTTAGTTGGACTAGTGCTTACGTTACCTTATATTAACCTCCAATTGATATTGAAATGCATTGTCACACGCAAGCTCTCTAAGATTGTTTTCGCAACGACGGATACTGATGTGAAAATCTGCTTTTTTGAAGTCAATGTGTACGGTTATACGCCATATTGTTATGGGTACAGGTTTTGGTTTTCCATCCGGTGATAGGCACAGGATGACTCCTGCTAGTTTAACAGTTAAACCGGTTATTGGTCACAGTGTTGACTTTTGCTCTTTGCAAGGACTTTGTTGGTGACATGATCCTTTATAGGGTAGTTTTCCAAATTGTCAGTTGACATCTTTGTTGGTATATATCTACATTGTGCCGATTACCCCAAGTGTTTCTCCGTGGTTCGCCTGCATTTGTGACAATGGGCACAGCAGATGTATAATAATATTTAATATCACTTGCTGTGCTGATGATTTTCATCCGGTTAGAAGCGACTGCTGCTTTTTCAATCCTATAATTCAAATCCTCTCCGACCATCCTTAGCTAAGACACGTCTGGTGTTGGCAAAATAGAGAATCTATCGTGTAAATTGCGTAAAGTCCAACGGGAAATGAAGATGTCAGTGGACAAGTCAAACCAGAGTACAAGAGGTAAATGCTCCCTTACGTGATATTGTGCTCGTCCTGCGGTAGTAGAAAATCATTTCATGTAGTTTAGACTCTGTAACTCAGTGTATATGAAATGTGGCTAATAAAGACATAACATTAACGATACTATACAGCTATTTGCATGGGTTTTTTACTTGGACATGGCAACAAGTCAAGAAGATTATGAGACGGCTTCCATTTCAGTGGAATACTGGGTGTCGGTTTGGCATGTATTTATGAAATCCAAATTTGAGATAAAGTGGCTTTAATATTTAAAAGGAAGTTCTCTTAAAATGTCAGGCTGGGAATGATCGACAGAGTTTGGATAGCGGGGCCGATCAATTTTGCTATCTTTTCTGGAAATGACTCTGTTAATGATCGTGGCACTAGTTACAAAGTTTATTTTAAACGAGCACTTCCCATCTAACGTTTCTTGGATCATGCTTGATCTCATCTGCGTTTTGATCCTTCTCAGTGGTGAAAACGACCTTTGTGGGTAGTGGAGCTTACATGGATGACCACAGCAATGGAATGCACCTGACATAGCATTGGGCAAGCGCCTGCCAACTTAAAATCCAGGTGGCAGATGATAGGAAGTGCATCAATGAGGGAAGGTGGCCTCGTTCTGTGTTTCTCACCCACTGTTTTAACTGTAACCTGCCACCTATTTATCTGCACCTACGACCTACACCGCTCTAGTTTGTGCACAATCCTCGTCTATGAGATTGTGAGCAAGACAGAGGGAACACCACTAGCATTTTTATCATCTCCATAATCACCAACCATCATAATCATCATCATTATCATCATCAGCCATGTCTGTGTCATCTTCATCCTAGAAGACCAGGCTTAACTTCTTAAATGTCTTGAAAAGGTTAAATAGCTTGTCTGTAACAGTCCAGCTCTTATATCTGACTAGGACATTCAAGAGCCCTCTGAAGATCACGAGATGTCTTGTACTGTTGCAGGAGGTAAGAAAAGCTACTTGAGGCAAAAAATGAAAAAGCTGTTAGCAGGAGTTGGCTCTTCTTAAATTGTTACCTGATTCCACTGGACACTTCATCCGCTGCATCATAGAATGCTGCATGCTTCCAACGATCTCACTGTCAACAAAATAGTTTACAAGCATTTTCTTGTTGTGAAATGCACGCCTTAATAATATTAGTATTGTTATGACTGACTACCTCAGCCATGAATGCAAATTTGTCCGGATTAGCCTGATTAGGAATATATTGTTTCAACTCATGATCGGCTGCCTATTCTTAATAAAAACACCTTTGTAAGTCTTGAAAATGGCACTTAACCTGGTGCACTGTGCTGGATGATAGTAGCATAATATAGTGCGATTGAAATCCTTCTATGTTTTGGCGCCCCTTCTAAACTTTGTCGCCCCTTCAAATATCTGCTGAGGACACGGCCACCTGCCCTCAGCGAGGCTGCCACTGGTAAGATGGCAAAATGGAGGATATTCAACCGTGCACATGCCTCCGAATACGATCAGACATTTTGAAGTAGCTTGAACGGGTCAGGTACAGGTCCTAGTTTGAAAGTTGGAAATCCGTGGCAGATCCTTTTTGATGAAGCGCAAAATTCCAAAAAAAAGAAAAAAAGAAAGAACATAAGAGCTACTGGAAGGGGTCTGAAAACTGGAAAATAAAAGTGTGAGACCGTTTTGATGCGCACTTTTGTTAAGAATATTCACAAAAGTGCGCATCAAAATGACCTTTTAAAGCTAATCGCCTTCGGAGTGTCTTTGTATGTTTTACCGTCTATGTGTCTTTATTCAAACAAGTATTGACCAAAGATGTTTAAAGATATTTAATTCAAAGACAACAGTATGTTATTTGACATAATAGACAAAGAATTAGCCTCATTATAAAAGTAAGGAATCATGTAGAAACTGATTATTCATCGTTTGAACGTTTTGGAGTTTGCTGAATTCTGAGTAGCTATTTGACCCTTTTAAAAGTCCTTTGGAAAGAAATGATCGTTGTTAAAGTTCAGAAAATCGAGTCTCTTATTATGGCTAATTAGAGAGGAGTTTGTGCCACCCTATCGGATAACACCAAAAATATTCTGAGAGCAACACATCACAGCTGCAGTCATAGAATTCATCACGAAGATTAATACTTATGAAACTTGATAATTCTGTGATTGCCTTAAGACAGTATGTCTCAATACAACTTAGTATGAGTTTGAGTTCAAAGTCCTGTTTTGCATAAACTCACGTTTGTATTTTCAATTTTTGGTCTAAAACTTCCTATAATGTCAGTTTGGTATTGCCCATTAATGACAGTAGGCTTTTGTTCTCTGAAGTCAAGGTACCTGAAGATTTGAGGCTTCTGTGAGTATTGTTACTTTACTGCACTCGTGATGCAATCATACAGATTATGTGAGATGCAACACAATTTCCCACTGACTGAATACTAGAGTAAGAGACCAGAAAACAGCATAGTGAAACGTATCGAATTGAGGATATGAATTGTAAAGGATCAATCATCAGTTACTGAGACATTTCATTGGAATGAAAAGTGCCACAGTTTAAATTTGAAACATGGGTAGCACAAGATAACCACTGCATCAAGAAGAGATGTATCTACAGCTGAAACACATTTCAAATGGCTTATTTCAGGATACACTTCTGATAGTTAGTTGCTTGTTTATCTGTTTACTGTCCTTCAAGGCCAGTGTCCTTCAAGGTAGTTGTAAAAGTGACAATGCGCATATTTTGTAATTGCCTATGTTTCCAAGCCTACCTCTGTCTCGTTGGATGTCTCGTATTCTTTATATATTCCTTAATTAAGCTGCATCTAACTAAAGGTGTTCATCCTCTTAAGTGTATAAATGCAAAAGAAAAGGTTTTGACTGATGTCTTGGAACTCTCTCAAACCAAACATGTTAATGAGCTATGTTACGAGAAGTACATTCCTATTTAGTCAACGAGAAGGTGTGCCAGTCAACTGAAAAACAGGCTGATTTACGGAATTGTTATACTCTGAAAGAACTTTGTTTTCAAATGATTCTTTCATTTTGTTTGTAGACCTGACTGCATTTCAGTTGACCACAGATCAGGATCAAAAGCGATAAAATGAAAAAGGAGATTCATTACCATCAATAAGAGTACCTGGCAATCGGTTTCAAACGTACACTAATCTCATCAAGAGTTGTCACCATATGTATAATGGCACGGCCAATGAATCTTACCTTCATTTAGGTTTGTGATCAAACAAGTGACAGTGATAAGAGTGAAGTCGAATATTTCTACCAAGAACTAAATATAGTAATCCATGAAGTCATCAAAAAGCTCTAGTCATCCGAAGTAAGTGTAATGTAAAGTTTCGTGAAAAAGGCTACAAAAAGGATATGCAGCCTCTGGTAAATATGAACTTGGAAAGACAAATTATAAGGAAACTCGCTTTCTTGTTATTACCGATAATTTAATGCAACATTGTCACATAGCACTCTCCATAGAGCATAAAGGATAACAAGATTAATAATGACTTTGGACTGTTGCAAGTCGACAGAAAACAGAATTTATAGAGTGGATATGAATCTTGATTATAAACTAGTTATGATGATGACAGAGCTTAGATTCTGTTTGCAGAGGAAGGAAAAATAAAGCGATCTTAAATAATTTCTACAAACTTAAAATTTGGAGAGCATAGTAGCAAGTGCCTAGAAGCATTTGGCAGCTTAAACAAACAGATTAAATTAGCAAAGAAGTCATAAACAAACTAGACGTGTTGGAGAATGTGAATTAGGCCTGCATCATGAGTCGCATTTTACTTTTGTCGAATACAATTAGCGAAAGTTGCGCGTAAAATGTGACGTCTTGATTTGAATTATATGCATGCGATGAATTACAGTCGAATAAAATTATTTTCTTCGACATACCCTGTCGCATTATGCGACATTGAGGCGTCTTCAAATCAAACGTCGTTTTTTATATGTGTTGAACATAATGCATAAATCACTTACAATAAAAATTCTATTGTAGTTTTTTCGACACATTAAATGCGACATTTGAGATGACGTTTGCGTCAAGTCGCATTAAATTGGAATATAATGTAATTTGGGACGTATGATCTAGGCTTAACTTACATTCCCCAACACTTCTTGTTTCTGTATGACTTCTTTACCATTTTAATCTATTTGTTTCAGCTGCCAAATGCTTCTAGGCACTTCCTATTATAACAAAACAAAACAAAAGTCGTGTGTAATACAATGAAACAACTTGCAACAGGCTGGAGACCGCAATTTTTAGCAAAATCCGAAAAGTGCTATCAAGAACAGAGGATGTTACTAAAAGATTAAGGCAACAGCAAGAAAGTATGTAAATTTACTTATCTTGGAAGTGTAGTGACCATCAACGAAGACGTGCTTGCCAGACACAAAAAGCAAAGCTGCAGGAATAATGACCAAATGAAACATTTTTTGAAAGAACAAAATATAGTAGAGAGAACGAACTTGGTTCTCGTCTATAGATCGGAAACCTGGTCAATAAAGAAAGGGACAAAGAGACTGCTCCCATAGTTCTACCTACGATGCTTCTACTGCCTTCTTAGCTTATGATGGTATGACGTCATAACCAAAGAAGGAATCATTAAATGAGTAAACTCAGAAGACATTTCCACAATTGTGAAGAAGGTAAAGTTGGATGTATGTGTTGTATGCTTTCAAAGACAACGCGACTGCTTAATAATATATGAGAATGGACACAAAAGGACTCACAAAAGTCAAAAATTACTCAAAAGAGTCAAAATTGACTCAAAAAAGTCAAAAATTACTCAAAAAAGTCAAAATGACTCAAAAAAGTCAAAAAGGACTCAAAAGCAACTCAAAAAATACATAAACAAAATATTCCTTTCTTAACACTCGCAAGAACTCGAATAAACGCAAATTTACAAAGCAAGTGGGTGTATGCAAGTAGGTCTATCAAAAGTCACAAAGTCACATGAGAAAAAGCAACAAGAGCTTTTGAAGTGATTTACGTATTATGGGAGTATGACCGATGCCAATTAGGGGACTGGGAACTAGTAGTAGCAAAGTGGTCTGGCAAGAGCTAAACCCCATCAACAAATCTCAACCTGATGGCGAAGCATAGCACGGACAATGATGGCAAAGTCTCTCTTCTGTCCTTTCTACCTAATGGTCCTGGAGCGGACTAATTAAGCAAGTAAGTAATAACAAGACTTATACACCCACCTATACAATAATTCTAATGATTACCTAACTTAATTGCAGCTAACAATTTTACCTGCAGGTATGGAGGCAATCATAAATAAATCTCGCTAATTAATCACAGATTTAAACAATTTTTTGTACTACAAAACTTGGAAATCGTCTTGAAAATATGGCAACCTTTTCATAAGAAACATGTATAGAAAATTCCTATACTTTCCTTTCTGGCGATTGATACTCTGACGAGTGTCCGACTAAAAAGCTTTGAAGTATGTATTTAGCGAATATCACAAATATAGGCGAGAATAACAGGTTATTTTAAATTATTGTAAAGTATAATTTCGTTGCATGATTTATTAAAGGATATGACATGCAACTTGTGAATGGATTTTTTAATGTCAAAAATCTTTGTTCCTACAACACACGGCAGAGATGTATGCACACTTCATCGGCATTAATTTTTTGTTTTACTTCAAACTTTCTGTACTATGATTTTCTTTACAATTTATTCACATTCTTATGTCTTATATCGATTAAAACATAGTCACTTCTTACTAACTGATAAGAAGGAACTTCAAAAACCCTAAAGACATAACAACTGTACACATGAATGTTCTTCCCTTGTCAACCATCCTTGTAGGGCAAAACAGATCAATCATGTAGGTAGCATCTTCGACTCAATCACCCTGTGCACTCTGGGAGAATTAGCTTATTAACTTCACGACGCTTGATCGAACTGCAAAAGCTGTCTCTATAGATAAAGCACTGCACATCTTCATTGAAGAAAGGACACTAAATGGGAGCCAAACAGCTCGATCACCTCCCACGTCACTTAGGGAATGCATTCAAAAAGGCGCTCTGCCATAATGTAGTGAGAAAACAAATAAATCTTCCAATATTGTGATGTATATAATCCTGTTGATAGGATAAAGATTTTAGCCCTAAAATGGTTAATATCCATTTTAACAGAACTGCAACGTTACAATTTTTGGATTGCTACCTCATGTGACACCTAACTGACTAATTACAGATCCCTCAAAGTGTTTTCAAGAGATTACACTGGTCAACACAACTTTTCTGCCCGACTCAACCCCCATCTACATGATCTGATTTTGGGGCGCTGACTTCAAAAATGTGATCCATTTTTCCCTAGCACGTTTTGTCTGTACAAATTTCGTCAAATTTACGTAATTTACGTAAAATGCCCAATATTCATTACGTTTTGGTGAACACTGATGCCTATATGAGTATATGATGCCTATATGAGTATATGATGCCTACATGATTTCTATGCTGAAAAGCATACTATATTTTTGATCTGTCGACATTTTTAATAGTTACACCATAATTTTAAGGAGGGGGAGTATCCCTAGACCGGGATTTTCCTAGCTTGCCCCCCCCCCCCTGGTTGACAAACGTTTTAATCGCATGACCTTTGTGATAAGTGTGAATGCAGTAATTAACTTCGAGGGTTTTTAATCCTTAACTGGCATGCTGAATTGTAGTAGGTCCGCTGATTTAACTTTCTAGCCTGCACATCGACCAATTGAAAGGACTAACAAGAGAATCGAAAAGTTGACGACGCAGTCAACTACTAGAAACGTGAACATGGCTCGTCTTCAGCTTTTATCGATGATGAATTGAGAGCTTTGGAAGAAAAAGATACATACTTTATTGCAAAGATGTCAAGAAAGTGCCAAAATGAAAGGATTCTTTCTGCTATACCTGTGGTGTGTTTGTCTTCAAAGAGAACAGAAAGACAATTGACTTGTTCTGCAAGAAAAGCTTACTACACATACCTCGAAATCAGACTAGGCGACCAAGATAAGACATGGGCATCTCACATTATCTGCAAGTCGTGCAAAGAAAACCTACGACTCTCGACGAAAGACAACCGAACAGCTCGTAAATTCGGGATTCCCAAGGTCTATCAATTCCTTCAGCTTCACGACCAATTCCTTATTCGAACAATGTGTTTGTGGTACAAAACTTGAAAATCGCCTTGAATATTTGCGACATTGCGCTAAAAACATACTTAAAAGCTTTTCTCGTCTCTTTCATCAGAAAGAAAAGTATATGTATATGGCAACCTATTTATACGAAACATGTAGCAAAACTAGCCAATCCTTGACAAGAAAGGAAACAACCAAAGAAAAAATAAAGAAACAAAACATGTTCCAGTCACTGAACGCCAAGCATCAATTCCTCCTAGAGAACAGTCATCTCGCGCTTGCAAAGCGAAAATGACTGCCACAACATGCGATTCTGCCATAGGCCAACATTTACTAGAAAATTCAGAATGCGCCAAAATGTATAAGGACGAGAATTTTCGAATAATTGGCACAGCTAGATTGTACTTTTATCTAAGTGTATTGGGGTCTGTCTACATTAAAACAAGAAAACCAGTACTCTGTAAGCAGAAAGAGTTGGTTTTTTCACTTGGACTCTTCCAATAATGCTTTGCTTCTTCATTTTCTCTTTCTTTGTTTCGTTTCTTGTCTAGGATTGGCTAGTTTCGATACATGTTTTGTATAAATAGGGTGCCATATACATATACTTTCCTTTCTGACGTTTCATGCTCTGAAGAGTGTCAGACGAGAAAATCTTTTAATCATGTTTTTAGCGCAGTGTCAAGGCGATTTGCTTATTCCTTGTGCCCATTTTTAAAGAGTTACTTGATATTCCTACTTTAGCTGCATCTTTTGAACAAGATCTTGCTGCTCCGAAGAGTCGACTGAAGTCGATTCAGACCCTGCCTGACGATGATATTGAATATCATGAGTGTTCTTGTGAACCAACCGCTTTAACCGAAAAATTTGGAGGACTAGAATGCGCGGTCTATTGTTTTTTGTTCGTTTTCAGCGGCCCGACAAGAGGAATCAAGATGGTAGCTCTTGGTTGTTAACACTGAACTCTATAAAGAGAGTGGATCGAGCATCCCACTGTTCTCTCTCATAGAAAAGTGAAGCCAAGTCAAAACAGCCGCGACCATCTTGTTGGGACCACTCTCGAGCCTATAAGCTTTACACGCAATGGGCAAAAACGGGACGCAGTGCTGTGCTTTTGGTTACAACAAGCGAAAGAAACGCAAGTTGGAAGATGTTGGATGCAGGAGTGATATTAAAGGGAGTGAAGACGAAGAATCGACAGTAAAAAGAAGGTTTCCTCGTACTTTTCACTCGTAAATTTAGGCCTTCCTTATTAGCGAGAGGCTTTTACATGTGTAAATATACTTATTTGGATGTATTTGCTAAATGATTATGAAACTGAAATTGTGCCTTTGCATGGCTTGTCAACATCCATCGTCAAGATTGGAGCCCCAGTGTACACTCACGAATTTGTTCTGACTATTTTAAGGAACAGTTTATAAATCGGACTGGGCAAAGGGTGGAATTATGGCCTGATGCTATAGCCACAAGGTTCAAGAAATTTCCAAAGCATCTAAAAAAGGTATAACCATTAAATATTATTCAATATTACTGGCAGCACAAATGGGATGGTTTGGAATCTACAATGTCAAACTGTAACTTGATTTTGATTTAATCTATTGTGGCTGAGAATGCTTTGATCAAACTTTGACTTACGTAAGAACCAAAAAAGAAACAAAGTCAGCAATGAGTAATTTTGTTAGAACATCCAGAATCACAGTATATTTTCTGCTCACAATCATAGTTATCAAATTATCTTTACATCTCATAATGTAAATACTATTAATGTAATCTTAAAATCCCATTACTACTAATAATTATATTTATACACTTATATAGAAAATTTTCTCTTCTTATAATACATTGCTAACAGCTTTCGCTTCTGTCTTCACAAACCAACGAAAGCCTCCACAAAATCGAGTTTCAAGTGTGTTACAAGTTGACGACAGCATCCAAATTGAGTGTCCATTTGTGGTTACCAGCAGTGGTTCTGGGCTTGCTGATCACCAGTATCACACTGCTGTGTCACTCCGCAAATTGACAGCACAACTTGAAAAATGCAACCAACAGGTAGCAGAATGAAGAGGAAGCTTAAAACATCTCAGCAAAAATCACGTCGTTTACGAAGAATGGTGAAGTCAATGAAAACTGTTGTGAAAGCTCTTCATGACAAGCTGCTGATTTCAAATGGCTGTGAGGCAATGCTCAAGCAGACATTCTCTGGGGTATCCTTTGAGATCATGAAGCTATGACAAGTGGAAAGATGTCTGGGAAAGGCTGGAATTATTCACCTCAACTTCGCTCATTTGCCTTAACGTTGCAGTCTTACTCTGCAAAAGCATACGAGTTTGCCAGGAAGACATTCAATATTTGCCTACCACTTCTTTTTCTTCAAGTGCCATGTCCCACAAGGACGTTGGCGATCATGGACTTCCACCTTTTCCTATCTTTTGTAGTCATTAAC
>JANTCA010003385.1:0-10797 GCA_024741275.1 Chironex yamaguchii | reverse complement strand
TAAATAAATGAATAAATAAATAAATAAACAAACAAACAAACAAATCAATAAATAAATAAATAAATGAATGAATGAATGAATGAATAAATGAATAAATAAATGAATAAATATGTAAATAAATAAACAAACATAATATACACAACAAATAGTGCCCACACCTTAAACCATATCCCTGGTGAATTAATTAATCTTAATTACAAGCATATTGAACTAAATAATTTATAAAATTTGTAACTTGACCACCCTTCGAGGAAGAGAATGATATAACTGCAAAGATTTAAGTCTATCCAAAAATTTATATTTTTTGGCTTTCTACAATTATGTCTCATATTGATTGCTCAACACAAGGTAAGCTTTAATTGAGACTTTGTGTCAGGTAACTGTTTCATAAAACTTCATTTTCACCTCCAGTAGTTTAGATCAACAACTTTATTTTGAAACCATATCTATAAATATTTATTACATAGCATAAGCAAACAAGCACCAAATAAAAAAACAAGTGAAAACAATCAGAGAGCTCGAACCTCTGCCAAGCCAATGCAATCATGTAGGGCTTCAAGTGCTCAAAAAATTCAAATGAGCTACGGAAATAGGTGCAATGGTAACTAGGTTTCTCCCACAATGATTTCCTTCCTAGTAGTGACTTGATGGAGATCTCAATACCCATTACCAAAACTTTAACAATGATCAAGAATCCAGACAATTATCCAGACCACTCTCAAACATTACTGGGTCCTACCCTTGGACCAATACACAACTCTGGTAAAAATCTGCTGAAAATCCAATTGTGACTTTTTTGTGTAAAGTTGATGACAGACTGATAATTAAACAAACAAATGGTAACAAATGCAATACCTCCTTGGCTGAGGTAATTATGGCATTCTTCTTCTTAAATTGTGATATCAAATGATAATGATGGTAACCAAAGTTAACTATTTAATTACTTGTTTTGGTGATACAACATTTGCTAATAAATATGGAATTTGAGATCCATTATTTTTTACTAAGACATTGTATTCATGAACCTGAGTTGCACATAATAAAGAAACTTTTGTGGAGTTGTGCAACAGATAACTAACTAGAAGAAATCGTAATATCAAAAGAAGTACTCAGCATGTACCATGCATTTAAACTTGTTGGTTGATGGTCACTATTTTTAAGATAATTATACTTTGACTCAAACTGATATAAGCATAGGTGAATTACAGGAGTTAACCATGCACTATGACAAGATCTACCTAAAATGTAGCAAACTGTTTTCTGAAGTGCCTACCTTGAAAGTCCTGTCCTCTCCTATTGATACAACAGTTGAATCATCATGAGGACAAAACCTGGCACCAGTAACAAGTGATGTGTGACCTCCTAATGTTGCAACTAACTTACAAGCCTTAAAAAGAATATAATGCATGGATTTTAATAAATTTTTGACAACAACATCACATCAATAAGACTTTTGTCAATAATAGCATAAACAAAAATACTTTGACCTATAGAAATTAAAAAGCTGAGTAAACAGACAGCATAAATTAAAACCTTTGAGGAAAATTTGCCCTGGTGTAAGAAAGAAAATCTGGACATAAAAACTCTCTTACAGCGGTACAAAATTATTGCCTTTACAAAAGCAAATGAGAATGCTTTTATTCCTGGAGTATGCAAAATCAAAAATTTTCTGTCTTATAATTCACTTTACCTGAATATCTATAATCCAAACTTCATCTTGAACACAAGCACAAATGTGGATATCACTCTCACTGAATGAAAGAAACTGTACTTTTCCAAGATCTTTTGCAACCTTAGTTCCAAGAGTAACATTACCTGCAAAAACAATTTAAAATTAAGTAGCGTTAGCAAAAAGCGACCCAGTGGTATCATAGAGCATAGGACATGCTTTTCTGTTCATTTTGGTTAGGATGCATGATAAAGATAAGAGCCAGACTTTTCTTCAAACTGATATATGCAATTTAAATTCTGAATTTCAACAGCAAATGGTCTTTATAAACATTCATCAGTCGTATGCAAGTACTGAACCAGTATCACAAATATAAAATGCTTAACTAAAATTTGTTGATCTACTACATTATTACCTGTGTTGTAGTCATAAAATGCCTTCTCTGCATGCCATACAAATATGGAATCCTCAGATCCTGAGCACAACATGCATGGATTTTGCTTGTTTCCAAATGATAATGCTGTAACATTTCTGGAATGCCCACGCAAGCATTTTGGCTAAAGTAGAAAATAAAAATAACGCTTGCAGAAAATAAAATTGACGCTTGTAGAAAATAGAATTAGTCCAAGTTGTAAAGATTGGCAAACACAAGAAGGCCAGTTAACCTTTCAGCCTTACTGCTAATCATCATTCTGGTATAAATTTACACCTCACAAAGTCAACAAGGCTATACCAAAAATCGTACTATTAAAAAATGTTTACTGCCCTTTGTCATTCCGTTTTTCCTTTTATCGGCGGGTATGTTCTTATTGGCTAGGTACGGTTGGATCCGGGTAACTATAACCCCTATAACTTTTTATTGTTTACTGTCCCCGTTACTTTATTACGACTCATACCCTGAAAACTGTTTGAAGAAAAAAGCTTTTCGGTATGTTTCGCTATGTGTTTGTTAAATACGATCGAGAAATTATGGACGCGTAGATATACATAACGTAACGAGCTCAGGATAAATCATTAGATTGTGTAGGCTGGAACAAACATAAGTTCAAGCCTAGTTATCATGAGTTATTACGTAGACAGTGCCAATATTATATAAGCAAACTAACAAGCAGAGTTCCACAACATACCGTTTTATGAATGCTATCAAATCTCCAGACACCAACCTCATTACCAGACGAAGGCAATGCAATAAAAGACTCGTTGCAAGCTATCTGTGTTCCTGATAGAGGACTAAGTGGTGACGAAAGTATCGTTCCAGTGCAGTCAACGTAGGTCATCCTGTTACTTATTTATTGATTACATATAGCTATAACAGCTTCAGATCTCCACAAATACCTCAATCAATTTATTGTCAGCCATTTTAGCTTTAATTGTAAACAAAATAGCTTTTGTTCACACCTATTGATGTTGGTTTGTAAAAAAGATTATGCCTCGCTTTACGGCAGAGGCTCGTAACTATGATGCGAATCTTTCGAAGTTGCTAAGAAAATTACGAGGAGTCAACAACCCAACAACAAATTACAACATACGAAAGCATTAACCTTGTATTTTGAAATTTGTGTAAAAATTATTTTCAATTTAAGTCAAGAGTAAACTTCTGCTATGACTTCGGTCCTCCAACTCATTCTTGTATAGAAATAGGTAATTGTTCTCGGCTGATGTCTATCTACCTCGATAGCATCCAAGTCTACATTTTGCCAACGTCACTTGGGTTTCATCACATCCTTCCTGACTGTGAGGTGACACGTTGCCATTGCCCTTTCTCTTTTATATCCCGCTTTCTGGTTTTCCATAGCTATCATGCTATGCTGATGAGTTGTCGGGCAATTAATGTGAGCAGCCAGGTATATTCCGCTCTTGACTACAGTCTTGATCTGGGACGCCGGAGGCAGCCGTTCCACTACCCTAGCGGTATTCGGGGAGCAAAGTACCCTTTTTGAAAAATTGGTTTCTGAGAAATTTTAATGCCATATATGCAATTTCATGTAAATATTTAGATCATCCGCTATCACACTTATTGAACGATACCTTTTGCCCTCAAGATCACGATCACTATCACAATAGGTTCACAGGAGATGTTTAGCACAACAAACTTATGCTAAAAAACCATCTCCGACTCGTTTCAACAGCAAACTTTGTCACCATAAGGTGCCCTTTCTGCGGTTACTGCTCCAGGCACCTCTTGTCTTGATAGCTGTCGTGACTGTGGACTTCTCAGTACTTCTGCTATTGTGACGGTATATAAGTTTCATGGTTCATTTTAACAAATTCTGGTAGAACACACATAATTGTTGCTTGAGATTACCACTGTTGCCTTCCATGTGTCACTATAAATGTCAGCTATCATCGTTACAATTTTATCAAGCCTTATTTTGAGATTGATGTTGATTAAAATGATGGGACAGACTTGTACATTCTAAAAACCGGCCGCTGTCTTATGGCAGTTCTAAGCCTTTCGTATTCCCGGGCACCATCTAGAGGTATTACATATATCTGACACTGATGAAGGCTTAAGCCGAAACAAAGAAAACATTGATGAATTTCCCCTTACCCACCGCTGGGTTTCGTCTCATAATACCAAGGACTTTGAAAGTCCTTCGCCAAACCTTTGTGCTTTACATCATTGGGTCGAAACCATAGAGTCGGTGAGAGTCCGACTAACTCTTGTTCGAAACTTACGAAATATTCTCAGTCAGCCTCGCTTTCATGATACAGTCATGATACCGTTGTGGATAGATCAATGAGGTATAAGAAAAGCTTTTCATCGGGATAGACAGCTCTGTTAAGTTTGCGGCGTTTTCTGATGCTTTTGCAGCGCTGCAACAATGCCATATGTATAAGCTTATCGATTGATCCCGAGGTCTCTCTTGTGACTTGCGTGGAGTTAAGTCCTTGCAATCATTGTCAGTGAAGAGCCTATAACTGGATGCACTAATAATTTTTTGAAAATTGGGGAGACAACCCCTTATAGCCTTCAAACTCTATAAACGAGTTTCGATGTACTATTAAGAAATTTAACTCAAGTTACAAATGGAGGTCTTGCTTGGATTACCAGACGAGAAAATAAGTGAAAAGGGGGATGAAACGTTATCTTGGAGTGTAAACAAGATTGGTGGAATACCTGTAAGTTATATTTTTTTTTAAATCTGACTTTTTGTGCCGTGATGTCATAGGCACTATTCTTCCAAGTATTTATCATATTTAGGCAATTAAACCAAATGTGTTTACTTTCCGAAGTGTTTCTGAAGACTTCAATTCCTGGATATAGATTAATCAAAGCTTAACCCTATACATTTACACGTTAGAAATTGTTGAATAAAGTTGTTATACCGTGGCTTGTCCAATTTGTAATTGTACTTTATTTTTGTAAGGGTATATACTATAACATAACTTGTGGTAAGAAGATAGATAGGTAGATAGATAGATTAGATAGATAAATAGATAGATAGATAGATAGATACATAGATAGATAGATAGATAGATAGATAGATTGATTGACTGATAGACAGATCGATCGATAGATAGATAGAGAGATAGATAGATAGATTGAGAGGTAGATAGGTAAATAGATAGATAGATAGATAGATAGATAGATACATGGATACATAGATAGATAGATAGATAGATAGATAGATAGACATATAGATAAATGAATAATACAACCCTTTCCTGCTCGAGCAGAACCTATTGTTCACCATTTCCAAACCTGCAGCTTGCCGGTATGTCTTTGTGGAACGTCAGTGAGTTGGTAAGTTTATCATCGACCAGCTTAATTTGGAAACCAATAATTGTTCATCATGTCAATTATCATTACTCATCACTATCATTGCCTTCCACTATCATCATCTTAATATGTTTAATTTCTATTTGTCATGATTGCATAGTTCACACCTTGTCTCCCTTGGCTGTCATTGACTTAACCCTGTGACCCTTTTGATTACCTCTTACAGTAAGTTTCCAAGCCTAGTAATAGTAGTATTATTCCTGTACTGGTGTAAAAAGAATAATTTGAAACATTCTGTTATTTTACTGAGCAAAGCCATTAAGCAATTTGTTATAATTTGTAACTTTGAACAGAACTGGATGACAATGGGTCCTAGCTCATACCCAGTTTGCAGTGTATGTAACAAGCTGCTTTACCTAGTGGTCCAGATATATTGTCCACTGGAATCGTCAGTGTATCACCGAACACTTCATATATTTGCTTGTACTACTCTGGACTGTTGGGACAATCCTTTAAGGTATGTTTGTGTTGCCTTATTGTATTGCACAAGGTGTCTGTGTAAGTTATGTTATGTGCCTAGTAGTGACATTTTTTTCACGGGCTCATGGTCTGGTTACCAAGAAGGAGTAATAGGAGTGATGCAAAGCATACTTAATAGCTTCCAGGTGCATGTGGAGCATGCAAGTGCAGTCATGTTCCATAAACAGGGAGGCTTGTTGTATTATATTGAATTGTTTAATATAAGTATTGGCTCTCAAAGATGTCAAAAAGCAAGCAAATTGTTTGAAGATTTATGTCATAATTTTACTTGTGAATGAAATAACAAGCAAATTTACAGACATTACGTGTCAATGGTATTTATGGTCATGCGAGTAGATACAGTTTAAGCTGTATGAGTATGTTTGTGTGCTTATTGGTTTATGTTTAAATTTCTGTCTTTTTTGGACATTGTAACCTGTTAATTTAAGCCTAAATTGTCAGTAAGTGGTCAGAGAAGGTATATGGTCAACTCCAAACGTTTCGAATGTGCATAAACCAATGATTGCCAATATCAAATTCACTTTGAGGACAGGATAATTTTTTGTTGTCATTGTATATGTCAAATTTTATCTATTGAAATTCACTATAAGAAAGCTGATTTCTAACCCATTTGTACTAAAACCAATTTAAAATTTAATCACAAATATCAAATTTTCCTGGCCTGGAATTCCCTTGTGTGAACCTATTTCTCTTGTGTTCTCGTTTTAAAAAGTCAAGTGGCATGATTTTTTTGCTTCACATTTAGTAGTGAGGTCCCTTAACACCTATTGTTTATTTTTTAAAAGAAGTGTGAAAGAATATACAGTAATGTCAAGGACAGTTATTTTAATCTTTATTTGATATTGATATGCCTAGGACTAAATAAGGATGTATTGAGGTTGGACTTAATAATGTCTTTGATAGTGGCAATTTCAAGTTTTGCACTGTACAGGGAATGCTTGCTGAGTTTGTTAATAGGTGTTAGGAAGCATAAATGTTGTGAAGTATTTTCACATTGGTGGTGGCTTTGAACAGGTCAATTAGGCTGAAAAGGTGACAGTTACTACTACGTATCTTGAAGGCATAGTGTCATGTTTTTGCAATGAAAATTTGTTATATAATTGTTACATTTCAGTACCAGTGTTCAGTGCTTAACTAGGAAATAGATTCGTGGCTGATCAAATTAGTACTTTTTAGCAATTCCACAAGGAAGGACTAACTGAACTAAATCTTCTGGTTTAATTTCCTAGCATAGCCTTTATTGAAACTTGTACTTTTACTTTATAAATTAAAAAATTCTCAGTAGCATAACTATGTTAGTATCTGCTTCTGTAATGTAACTGGAATCAAAATCACTTGGCAATCAACAAATAAATCTTAATCAGATAAGGCAGTGCCTTTGTATTTGACCACTAGATACAGAGTTTTGGTTTTCATTAACATTTTTGCTGTTGTTATTTAGGCTCATGTCTGTTGTGTCTAACTTATTTTTCAGTTGGAAGGCTTACAGGAGTCAGTGTACTGAAATTAAATCTAAGCAAGATAACCAAGTATCAGAGCAGGTAATTAGTTTCCTCATATTTGACCTACTGCTTGGATCCTAAATCACAGTTCTCATACAGTTGCACTGTACTGTTTGTTCAATTGTGGTGTTCTGTTGCTGTCATTAGAGATTCATTTGTAAATAATTTTAATAACACTTCTAACATGACATTCTTGATGATATCCTTGAACCTTTGGGTACATAGCATTAGCTTGTGTATTGCCATAGTCTCTAGTTAATTTGAAATGTATCAGGGGCGTCGCTGAGGGGGTATTTAAGGTATTATACCTTTTTTTTTCAAATATGTCCTTATATTTTTTTAGCTACAGAATTTCTTTCCTGTAAGGAACTCTTGCACAAGACATGGATCTTCATTAAAGAACCCTTTCACAATGTCAGAAATGACATGCCTATGGTACTTCCTTTCTTGAGGATGATAATCCGTTCAGGAATTTTTATTCACTGAACTGAATAGCTGTTGAAATTTACAGATTATGACCACGGTGTAGCACGTGAAGTATTCAGAGTCTGTGCTCAATACTATCTCTTTGTTTCTGGAGCCCTTTGTGACGTCGGCTACCATTGATCATTTGGCCTCACGACAATGAGTGTCTGAACATAACATATTCAGTTATCATTTTGAATACTGTGGCGACACTCTCCATGTTTTTGCTTTCAACTAAAGTTTTGTTTGATGGATAGGGTTTTGCAAAGTGAGTGTTGTTGGGGTGTTTCATAGTTTATTTTTTTAGATCCCAACAAAGAAATCAACTCAATCACCAACAGTTTAATATCTTAAACCCAATGCTCATGTTTTTCCGATGTTGTGATAGTCATTAGTGTCTACTACTTGTTGGCTATGAAGGGGTCCATGATTATCCAACTCTGTAACATTATGAATAAAAAATAGTTAAAACTCTACTTGATTCATGCCGTAAAACTTTGAAAATAAGCCAAAAATGTGGCGGCAAGCTTCAAAATGCAGATAGGAACGTTTTTGTGAGAAAATGAGATCCATCTTAGAAGCCGACGTAATCAATCAGAATCCTCAATACCTTCCCCTTTCGGTGGCTTTCAGGAGGCGGCAAGTCTCCGTGAGTTTAATTGCAATGTAATCTTTGATAACAACAGCAACCTTGGAGGTTTTTAAACCAAGGCCCTTTTCCTTTTCACTTGAAGCATTTTACCAGCCTCAACTTTCAGATCTTTCCACACTTTCAATTATAGTCACATTGGGTACTTTCTATGCATTCCTTAAAAACTTTTGATTTCCTAAACCCTGTTTTTCCTGGTGTTTAATTTTAATCCATATCATAAATGCATGTATTATTACAATGCTGTGATTAAGTACTGTCTCCTTTACAATTAACACAATTACAGTATTTACAATTTTATAAGTGTATTAAAAAATTAATAATACAGATTAATAAGTGCTTAAAATTTAAAGATCAATTGTCTGTAACTTTTACGTTTTGAAACATACTTTTTTCGCATGTGTTTGACACTGAGAGTAAACGTTCTAGCGTGCATAAGGCAATTAAAACATTTCCTGACAGTGTAAAATGAATCATCCTTTCAAATCAAGTAGTGAAAAAATGTCTAAAATCAAGCCTGCTGAAGGGCATAAAAAATAAATGAAGTTACAAATAAGCATTGAAAAGAAAATTTTTCACTTCTTACGTCCAAGATTCCATTCCAATGAGAATGTAATGACTGCAGTATAGTAATATCTTCTTTGTGATCAGTTTAAAATAGCTCTTTGTGATGTTTTACAATGATCCATAACCCAAAATTTATAGGCAGGACATTCCTTGCACTCCCCTTGAGAGAGTAATTCTTGTCCAAAAAAATTTGAATACCTATTTAAATTTGGTCCCAGCCACTCCTGAAATGTATATAAGTTTTCTAGGTCTGGAGAACAGAACTTCCTGTGTCATTCACTCAGTCGATGAAATATGATCCCATTTCAATTACAATGAAAAGTGGAAAAAGCACACAAAAACCACCTCACTATGGATATGTAGCTTAACCAGTTTGAGAGCATGATAACGAGGGAGAATTCCCATACCCCAGTTAATTATCCCCCTGTCTGTTGAATAGTTTTCAAAAAATGTTCTCATCGCCCATCTCTTAAGACCTGCTTGAATTAAGCACCCAAGAGCAACTATTATAACTGTCTAGTAACTGTCTTAAACTTAGAGGTATATTTATTTAGCATCGTGTGGAAGAAAAAGGAAGGGCGATAAAGATAAATATTAGATGGAGAAGAAAGGGAGACCTTATAATGCTCAATATGTGGGCAGACATGTGTTCTGAGGATGTTAGCTTAAAGAAAAGAGGAGCGAGGAGCGTTTGTATTGGTAACTGTGATTAAACTGGTAAAAGAATAAATCTATCAATCTCCTTCCTGTCTATTGAGGTCAGGTGACAGATTGGATAAGAGTATAGTTGTCTAAGCTGATTGTTTGTTTATTTCATAGGCAAAAGATAATGACTGGGGTGAAGAGGAGTGGTGTTCTGATGCAGCAGATTGGGGACTGTGGGTATATCTATATTTCATATTGATGTAGAAAACAAGATTCGTTGTTGTGAATAATTGATCCAATTACAAATTTTTCTTAGTTTATGCTTGGTGCAGAATTGGCTATAAATAATGGGAAATTTGTCAGAATCTGCTATAAAAAGAATCTAGTGGCTTGTGATAATCTGTGGTTACTAGAATTGTCACTGTAAGGTCCTTTTATGTGCTGATAAATACTCAAGGCAATCTATATAACAGACCTGGCCAACATGCAGTTGGAGGCCAGAGCTGGAGGCGATTGTTGCTCTCAGATGAATTTTATGCAAGATTTAATTTATGCATACATTACCCATAAGTATGGAATTCATGACCCCATTTAGCCGTACTGCACAATTAGCATTTGTGTTAGAATCAATACTTGGTACCAAGAAATCCAAATTGCTTAAACAGCAGTGATTCATCAACCGCCACTTTCATGGAGGTTTTCAGTGAATGTGTCTGCCTTGCATAGCCTGTTTGCAGCCTCTGCTGTGAGTTTTTCTTATAGAAGGTGCTGCATTCAGGGTATCACAGACAGACTGGAGGATTGTCATAAAATACACAGGATGGAAAAGGAGCAAGCATAGAGATTACAAATGAGTGGATGATTCAGCCTAAAGTTGCAAGAATTGGGTATGTGGTAATTATCTTGTGGTATTTATGTTTATGGTGGTAGTAACAGTTTTAACCCTTTCATTGTCAGCTCCACAGGGAGCATTTTCCCTTTGTTGTCGGCCATTTAAAACAGATTTGAGCCTTCCTTGTCAGCTGATTTCAAAGAT
>JANTCA010003384.1:0-10798 GCA_024741275.1 Chironex yamaguchii | reverse complement strand
GATTGTAGTGATTCCCTTATAAAGATTAGTAAACAGAGGACTGCCAAAGCTCTTGGATCCTTCGTTCTTACGTGTTGTTTGTTGCGCCCGGTTACACAAATGTTATTTCTGGAATTATGCAATTAATGGATTATGGGGTTGCATATTACTTCCCTAATAAGATGTTTCCAATAAAATGTAATATTTACTATATTATTTTTGGTTTTTCATGTGTGTTAAGTCAATCTTTAACATTTTCAGCCTTTGAACTATAACATGGTACTGTAGTGCTAAAGAATCTGCACCTCAGAAAGCATACTGTATGAAATAATGTATGAAATATGTATATTATGAACTTGGCAAACCCCTAAACCTTAGTCCTAAATCTCTCAGAGGTAGCCTGTAGCCAAAATAAGTTGCTGATGCAAGGAAAAATTACTTGCACCAGACCCTGAATGTTTTTGGTTACACCCATTTTGGCAAAACCAATTTACCTTCTTTATATTTAAATTTTATTATCATCTGAGTTTTTTTCTTTGTACAACGTGTAAAAATGTAAGCCACTTAGATAGTAAATATCATTCTCAATAATCATGTTTGATAATTTTTAAAAACATATGATGTACCAACTAATTAGGCTCTCATTGGTCATTTTGTAGTCGATACAAGTTTTCTTGACATAACTAATTTAAAAGGTCAGTTTGTCTCCTGTATGGAACAACATTTGAAATTTATGAAAAGTATTTTTCAAAAAATATAATAATATGCAAGGGTTTCGGGTATAGCTAGATTTTATATAAATGGTAAATCATTGGAGGTAACAGCATTTTTTGCTGAAAAATGCCCTCAAATGCATTACAATTATACTATGATTTTATGATCACTGTTGCAAGCGAGACTATGATTCATTGCTGCCAGCATAACTTAACAGTTAGATGTTACCAATGTTTGACATTATGCTGATGCAGTTTTAACTTTAGTGAAAGTCAGACGTGCTCGATTTGCTGGCCACTGTTATAGAAGCAAAAACAAGCTTAACAGCAAAATAATTCTATGGAAATCTGGTCATGCCTACTACAGTGTTGGACAACCACATATGACATACATTGACCAAGTTTCCAGGGATGTCGACTTACCAGCTGAGGACCTTGCTAAAGTGATGATGGATCGAGAAGCCTTGAGTGGAATGGCCCCGGGCAATCCGCCCGATAAGATGATGATCATGATCCAGTTTTTTAATGGTAATGAACAAAATCCTATTTCTTTGCAAAATACAGAGTGGATGAAGCCTTTAGATCTTCCTTTGGAGTCACCCATGGAAATGGAAGTCATCAGAATTTTATACAGCTTGATTTTCAATAGAGTGTTGATAAATTGATAGCATATTTTGGTTTGTTTCTTTCACTCACTATATGAAATGATTCTGATAGCCACACGACTAATCCAAATGAATTGATAGCACAACGCTGTCATTAGGAAATTTTGATAAGACCCATTGCATCAGAAACATGGGCAAATATGGTGCAACTTTCAATTGTTCCCCTGCATTCACTATTACACTGGCTTAATAATAGCATGGGGAGGATGGAGGCCTGCTAACATTTCGAAGGGGAAAAAAGTGGAGCCCTGTTACAGGATTAGGCAGAAAATAGTACTGAGACAGCAGTTAATTTTGGTGATATCGCCACAATAAAGATTTAAAAGAGAGCATGTATAGTTTAGAAGATACTATAAAGGATGTATAATTTACATTTTAAATTTCTAAATTTCTATTTTATGATTTTCTTGCTAAAATTGCTTTCACAAAAAAGTGCTAATAGTGTATTAGCATTATTAGCACTGCCTGGGGCCCTGCTATTGGTTATTCTATGCTAATAATTTGTGGAAGTTAGTAGTGTGGCTACCAGTGCTATGTCATATCAAATAGGAAAAAAAGCAATCCAAGATATGCTGTCAATTGAAACCTTTGTGTTTATCGAAAATCTACATAAAACACTGATTATCTTAGATAATCAGAAGTTGATCAGCTTTGTGAAAATGGGTGTAGCCAGCAAACTTTAGGGCATGGTCCTGAAAGTTTTTCCTGGTATTAGGAACTCATTTTTACTCCCAGCTACCCCTAATCGTTAATATATTTCACAACAGAAATTGCATAACAAACAAAGGCAAATGTGATACAAATTTCTTTCGTTTTTCTGCTTTCACTATTAAAACTATTACTGGCTGATAAATGTGACCAGGAATGGAGAACAGCTAGTATTTTGGTGGGACAGAATGCAAGCAGCTCCTTTTAAAGGATTAGGCAAAAGAGAACAGCTTTGAGATGCCAATGATTTTTATGATACATGGCAAACAAAAATTAGAAAGGTCTCCTCGTATAATGGAGGGACAAGTCTGATTCAAAATTTCTGCACTTCTGTTTTGTAATTTCTTGCACTTGGTACAGTTACTTTGGTAAAAACTGCTAATAAGATATTAGCATTATTAGTACTACCTGCCACCCCTGTTGGTAACCAATGTACAACAGTTATGTTAATGATTATATACTCAGTAATAAGTATTCTTTTCTTACTACTTTCCTTTGTTTATCTTAGCTATGTCAGTATGCTGTTTATTTTGTTTTTATTTTATTTTGTGTACATTGAAGTGATGAACGTTTTGTCTTCACTTACATTTTGTCTTTTTACAGCTAACTGTTTTCTTTTTAATCTGTGAGACATTATATAACACTGCTTATGTTATAACCATTTCAATTACCTCAGGATAGATTTGGGTATTTTACCTCTTCGCTAGCACTACGAACATTTCACTCCTGGATCCAGATGGTGATCTGGATCACCACCAAAGATTTATCATCTTTAAGTTAACCTGATCTGATCATTTCTGATCTACCCTGAAAATTTGGTCAAAGTCTGTCCATAATGTTTTAAGTTATTTTGCTAACAGACAGACAGACAGACTGATGGACAGGCAAACAAATGAACATGCCCCAAAAGGTAGCCTCCTTGGCAGAGGTAAAAATATTTAATTGCAGTCGTAAGTATAAAGGTCCCCTTTTATGCAGTGAATATAAAGTCTTCCATTGCTGTTATACTAGCACTTGGTTTTGAACCTTCATAGTTTAAGGTACTATTTGGTTCTTTCTTGTTTATTTGCCAAAATGCCTTTCTCCAAAAGATGACATTACAGAGAGGCCATTAAATGGTAACAGCTATCAACAAAGGAGTTCAAAAGATCATCCTAGGCAAAGGAAAGAATCACCTTCTAAAAGGATGCCCAGGTCTGTTAGTGAGGAAGTTTTGGCTATGGAGGGCAAATTTGCAGGAGACACTGGTGGAAATGAAGATGCAAGAGTCCACACAAGAAAAGCAAGAAGAACGCGAAGAAGAGGTAGGTTTGCCACAGTATTACAGGGGCATTAAAGAGAAAGGCCTTGCTCTCGTTTATATACTGATATTTTTTTATTTAGCTCGCCATACCAGCAAGATATACTTTAACTTTTCTTTGTTATTATATTTTGTATTTTTGTTTACATAACAGAAGGTCATTCAGCAGTTTTTTTATGTCTTTGCTAACCAAATGTTTATGGGTTATATAGACAAATGTGAGACAAATGCAGATGGAATTCAATTTTTGAGTTTTTACATTTGAGTTTTTGAATTTAGAGATGTCATTTACTGTGAAGTAGCTTTTGCATCAACCAAACATAATCAAAGACAAATGTAGACAAGGACCAAGGATACAATGTTTACCAAATATATTTCAAAGTCATATTGATTGAAAAAAATTATGGCCAAAGATGTGGACGAATCACAGCATACCATGGCTCGGTCAATTAAAATACCAACTTTGACAACAGTGTTAATAAGCAATAGTAACAGATGGTTTGGAGATGGCTAGCCTTATTTTGAATCATATGAGACATTTTGTTTACATTTCATAATTTTTGATATTCATTTTCTCTCATAGCATACCTCCATGTTATTAAGCAATGTACATCTCTTGAGAATGCTTGTTAATTGGGGAACTAGACCACTTTGCCAGCATGTTTTGTAGCAATTCCGATGCATGACATATCTTATTGGTTACTTTTACCTGGCTAAATTGACAAGATGGCCTCTTTAAGATTTTTGTAGAGAGACTAGCATTACAGAGGTCATTTACTTTGCTGTCTTCTTTGTTTTGAAGAACCAACAGATCAAACACTTGAACAAGGACATGAGGATAGTGGAACTGCATCTGGTGATTACCATTCAGTAGAAAGGAATCAGCAGAAAGCTAGAACTAGGCCACCAGCAGCAAGAAAGAAAAAGAAAGTTAGGTATGTTGTCTATTGCTGCATGTTTATGCTGCAAGTTAAATGTATCGAACTATGTCAGTACAGAATTTTTTTATTTCTAGTTTGCATCTGGGTTTAAGTACAGAAGCAGCACCTCAATTATAGGAGACTATTACAGAAGTCATGTCAAGCCTTCAGGTGGCTTTTGGCCCCTCTCTGCAGGCCTTGAAGGATGAAATTTAGCACAGCTGATATCCTACTCTCATGGAATATGGCAAAAATGTGTTCTAGTGGTGAAGATATTTTCCATATTTCGTCAAAATTGCAGCTATGTAGTTTGTTTTGATGACAAACACCAATTTTTTATGAGGATGAAGGTTCTGTATCATATGTTAAAGTCTACATCTTAATGGTAAAAATTATCATTTTACTTCAATCTGTCATTTATTCAAAAAACAGTTTTCTTTGAACAGTTGTAAGTGTGTGACTGCTGCTAGGTCAGTTGCAAAACGTTTGTGGGTGCCAGCAGTGGTTTCCAGTCAGCCACAAAATTTTATAATGCCCTGAGACATTAATGGGAAGAATTATAGAAACGGGACTACTAATGGATGTCTTTTGCCTACAGTGCAAGGTTTAATTTTTCTTGGATGAAGTTCTCACCTCTTCAAGTAATAATTAATTTCTTTGTCATTTATAGGACTGCTGCAATTACATCTGGTGATGAAGACAACTACCAAGCTGACGTAGATGGAGAGGGCAAGCATCAGTATTGGTTTTATTTGGATTTTGGGAAGTTTGTGGTGTTTTGGGGGTTTTGTTTAATTTTAGGCAGTTTCTTGTATTTTATATGTGCTTATGGAAAGTAACGTAAACTGTGTGCTGTCCTTTGTCATTGGTGTTTGGCTAATTTGTTTATGACATTTGATATATAGTTTGTTTCATTTAAAGTGGCAATTCAATTGATTTTGATATTGTCATCATTTTTGTTAGTCAAAAGGATTGGAAACTGTGCATTTACAATGTAGATTTGTATTATTTATTTAAATTCAGAATCTTTGGCTATATATTCTGGCACTTAATCCTTTTAAGAATTGCAGAAAGGTATTCAGTATATAATTTTGTCTGTGTGATTTTACTATTAATATTTTGGTAAACGTACTCCTAGTATGATTTGTGCAGGAATTGAAATTATGTACTATGTTTCTTTTAGTGTCTGAAATTTTTAAAGTGGACAAGGAAGACATTGTTGCATTTGACACTGCCGTTAGTCCTACTAGAGTGCCAGCACTTTCCGCACCAACATTGCCAAGTCAACCACTTGATTTTTTATTTATCGAGAAGAAGGGTATGTGATCACTTATTTTTCGGCCACATCTTGCATAGCGTGGCGGAAAATAGATTCATTTGAGTCTTGTATCTTCTCTGTTTCCTGTCATATTCGTATCTCTTTATTGAATTTGTTCCATTATGTCATTGTCTATTCCATTATAGTGTTTTCTATTCCATTTTATTATTTTTCATTCCATTATGTTATATTTCATTGTGCTATGTTCTATGTTGTTATGTTACTTTTATTTCATTCTGTTATCTTTTGTTCCATTATGTTATTTCCTTTCTTGTTATGGTATTCTCTACTCGATTGTGTTTTTCTGTATTGCACTGTGTTAAATGTTTTTGTCTTCTATTATGTTCCTCTGTTATTGTTTCTTCTATACTCTAACCAATGCCATGAATTTTTTTTTTCGTCTTATGTCATGTTTTTGCAGCTTTTTGTCACGTGTTATCTCCCTGTAATTTTACTACGTTTTCTACTGCCTGTCCTCCATTCAACTTCACCTTTCCTCTTTACACACCTCTCCAATTAGCTTTGTTACCTGACTTAATCGTAGCACCTTATGGGGCAACGGTATTAGCTTACATTGCGAATCTGTTGATAGACTGTTGATGTTCCCACTTGGCATTTCTAATGGCTCATGTACAGTCACTGTATTAGCGTTCTCTCTTAACATACTGATATTCATTCCAAATAAATAACTCCTTGGCAACCTTAGTGTTTGTCTTTGTAGGTGAATGTCTGAGGCTTTGATTACCACCGTGTTTGACTTTACATTAAAAACTAGTGGTTATTTTGTGGAAACTTACGTTGTATTTCCCCTAGAAGATTTCCAATAATTCTATTTATTTCCACTTTCAATCCCGTTCTCACAGATGGACAAGGTTTCGTAAAGGAGCATAAGACAAAACTTCCAAGAGTTGAAGAAGAAGAATCAGAATACGCAAAAGAAATGTTGGATACTCAAAGAAATCAAACTTCTATTGATCTTGCATTAGTAAGTTTCTTTAGTGTTCATGCTTTGCTCAGAATGGAAATAGTGTGCATGGCATTGGTATTTATGGCTACCGTTTTAATTTTGTATTATGGCTAAAAAGTATGTTTGGTTTAAGGAAAGGTCTTGTGAAAGAGGGTATGGTTCCGTCTTTTCACAAGGCATGCGCTGCATATGTGTTTTAATATAGACCTCTGCCGATGATGAAGACATACCTGGAATGGAAACTGATGAAATATATGAATAGGCTTATCCATTTCTGTCATTTTATTTCTATAAGACCTTGATGTGGCGATGGCACAGCGTTGACTTTTGAAGTGATCCTCTGTAAGTTCATTCCTAACTGCCTCCAGCATAGATGTATGGTTGTTGCATGTTATTCTACGTGTCCAAAGTAGTATTTTGAAGATTAACATAAAGCTGTTTCATGGAAAGCCGTTGGGTTGATTTAGTCCTCGAGTAGAATGTTTTGGTCAACGCTGTTATCCGTTGGCTTTGCTAATCCCACTTTGGCCGTTCATCAAGTAGAAACAGTTAAGCCACAACAAGCTTGATTTGGTTCGTAAGTCTCCAAGTAATCACCGTGGCCTCACTGAGTTGTATGAAAGTGTATGACAACTAAACTTGACTAAAACTATTCATACCAACTTCCATATTTCGTTCTCTGCGCAACGTAAAGCTAAAAATGCCGGAAACGCCGAACAAAACTCCTCCAGTATTGTGATGCAAAACCTTGTATCTTGTAGTCTTATATATTCCGTGATATATTCCATGTTTCTTCCATTCATTGAAACGTTTCCTGCAAATGTGTGGTACCCAATTAAACGAGGTGTGTTTTGTGTAAGAATGCTCGAGCCTTTATTAGAAGCACTGAGATTTCCTTGTCCTCTCTAACAAACACTTTTTAGTAGGGGTGTTTTTTTTGGTTCTCGTCAGAATGTTAGCCTCACGCCGTTCGCCATTCATAAATATGTAGTACCATGGGGGTAGTGCACGACAAATTAAATATACAGTGCGTAACTATACTGGCCTTTGAAGAAAAAAAGCCCGAAAAAACCCAGCCGCGAACTTTTTACCTAGAGTAACCACGTCCTTGTGTACCTCGTCAAGGAACATTCACATCTGACATGTTTGGCCAAGTTCTTAAATTGGCATAACTAAACATAGGATTTATTTGGATCAATTATTAGGTATTTCTGTGAAGGGATATTGATTTGCTTTGATCAAATTACTTGTTTCTGTGTATAATTTAGAGCACTTGCTCACTTCTTATTCACAAATAGCAAATTCATCTTGCATTCAGGACATTTGCACTTTTCTGCCATGGGGTGCTTGCTGGTATGTTCTGAACACAACTTCATCTATTGCTTTTCATATATGTTTCTTTGCTACCCAGTATATGTCTTTGCTATCCACCAGGACACGTCTTGTTATATTTAAGTACACTATTGTTTGAAGTGTAGTAAATTGTTATTATCTGAGAGTAATTTTTGCAAGTGGAATGATAGCCCCTTTCTCTGCAACTAATTGACTTCCTACGATATTACGTGTTGAAGGACGTATATTTTGTAAAACAAACAGAACAAGCCGTAACCTACTATTAACTGATACAAAAACCAATGGCATTTCACTTGACTGAAAAGATCTACTTTCAGTAGAAACCTCTATAATTGTTATGTGCTTTTTGAGTATAGCTGATATTATATTTTATTTCAACCTCTGTAATGTACGTTAACTCACTTTTCTGCTGTTACATAAACTATACGGTGCGTTATTACACTGACTCAGTGTAATTCCATGGCAGGATAACGACTATTCAAGTAGCGTGACGAAGTCTATAAACTCGACTGTGGTAATGACGAAGTATCTGTTTTGTGTTCTAGTATCTAACGGTGATTGCATTTATCCTTGACGAATTATCGGTTTTTGTATAGTTTGTTACTAGCCATTTAGAAGGGAAAGTCCTCACTCGTTTTGTGAGAAGATTCAACATCCATTTGCATTGTGTTTTGTAGTTTTGAAGCCATTTTGAGCGTGTCGTTCTTACGAAGTTTATCTCTTCTGAATTGGGAAAGTACAAGCAGTATAATTTTCAACAGCTAACGTTTCCTGATTAGTTCTCACGAGAACTATCAAGAAACGTTCTAGGAGAGGTGACGAAGCACAAATAGATGCAGTATCACTCCAAGGATGGGATTTTCGCGTTGCTCTTAAAGGTGATCAGAAGTTCCTTTCAGAAAAGACAGAGAATTTGTACGAACATGTCTGTTATTTCAATTGCAAAGAATCTGATGTCATATTTTTTTACTTTGCAGGTTTTGCCCTCACCCAGTGCATCTTTGTTTACATGCTAAGTGACGTTAATACTACAAATTTTCTTACAAATTACTACAAACTGGCGCGACCATTCCAGTCACTTTATTACTTCCTGTTAACTATTTGCACTGTGTCAGTTTTTGACCGGTAAGTTAAAATATCGTACATGTTATTATGATTGCTCTTTTGGCTGATACCTATCGAAACATTAGTGTCTACTAAAATAATATCGATTGCTGCCAGTAACCGAAGCGAACACCGAAACACAACTATAATTGAAATAATAAATGAATACCCTTCTTTGAATAGCCCATCTTGATGTGTTGACTACTGATACAAAAACATGAAATGCCCATTACAAAAAGCCTTTAGTCTATGCCATAGAGGAAGGAAGGTTTTATTGCCCTCTGCTTCCGTTTAAATGCTGCTGTTGAATAGGACTCCATTTATGAGATATGATCATATGATTGCATTAATCTATTTGCTGAAATAGTATCAAATATCTGCCGTCTAAGAATGTGAAGGCCAAAGTACATTGATACTAAATATACTTTCTCCTTACCCACCCATGGGCTTCGGGTTGTTGTATCTGCTTATCAATGTCAACTGAAAAAATATACATGTATTTGACACCCTGTCTGTACAGTTATTATGGTCATCCTTCACTCTTTACACATATGTGTAAAGAAGTCTGTGCCTTCTAAAACAATACAAACCAGCAAAAGTACTAAATAAGTGCCCCACCCATGACCAAAAAGTGGCATTAACCAATGTTTACACTCAATTTCTGATATTTGCGTAACCAATTTTTACACAAGAAATCTTGTCATTCAGCCCAGGTAAAGAGAGCTATACCATACAGAAAAGCAGGTAGATTAAGAGGAATTTGTTCAGATAATAGTTGTTTTGAAAGCACAGCGGTAGAACTAGTGGATTGGTTTATGAAGAGGGGATATGAAAAAAGCAGATTTTAGAACAAGCAGACAGAGCTAGGAATTTGGATGGAAAGGACTTGCTTGAACTTAATGAAAATCAAAAGGAGGAAAAGGTTAGAACTCCATTAGATCTAGGGTATCATCCAGCTTTTAACAGTGTTAGAGGCATCCTTTTAAGACTACAGAGTATATTAGACAGTTCAAAGGAATGTAGAGGTATCTTTCCAGAGGAACCATTGATTTCATATAGGCGGTCTAGAAATCTTAAAGATTGCTTAGTTAGGGTCAGATTGTCGAAATTAGAGGATTCAAGAGAAGTTGGGATTTTCGCTGTGGCAAGAATAGATGTCAGATTTGTCAGTTTGTAGAGGAAAGAGCAGTTTTGAATGTTATGAATCAGGCAGGCAATACATAATTAAACACACACTAGATTGCGATACTTCAGAGTTAGGTTATGTGCTAGGGTATATTGCATGTATAAAAGGATATATACGTAGCAGTAATACATATTTTAGGATTAGAATTAATAATTACAAAGCATTTGGCAGGAAGTTTGATAAAGGTATAGCAGTGCCACAAACAGATATTTTTAAATATTTTTTGTCGGAGGGTCATAGTGGGTCATAGAAGACATTGATATATTTAGTAGGTTTATAGATACATTATATTGGGATAATAGGCGCAGAGAACTATTCGGGCAGTTTCAGTTAGATACTTTCAGACCTAGAGGACATAATAGTAGAGAGGCAGGAATATAGTTAGACTAGTGTAGGTGTTCTTTTCCATTATCATTTTTCTCATTTGTTTCTTTACACAATTTTTGTACACCATTGGTGAGTGTTGGCTAATATATATATATAGCTGCACTAGTGGGAGCCGACCGGACTCGAACTTGCAATCCTCAGACTTAAAAGCCAACACTCAAACCTCCGTGCCATCACGGTACAAAGGTTTGGTGAAGG
>JANTCA010003382.1:0-10798 GCA_024741275.1 Chironex yamaguchii | reverse complement strand
GCATTACCACAATAGCTGCACTAAGTGGGAGCCGACGGGGCTCGAACTTGCAACCCTTAGACTCAAAAGCCAACACTGAAACCTCCGTGCCATCACGGCACAAAGGTTTGGTGAAGGACATTCCAAGTCCTTGGTATTACAAGACGAAACCCAGCGGTGGGTAATGGGAAATTCATTAATTTTTTCTGTGTTTCGGCTTAAGCCTTCATCAATGTCAGATATATTTGACAAGAGTGGGCATTACCACAATAGCTGTACTGAATGGGAGCCGACCGGGCTCGAACTTGCAGCCCCCAGACTTAAAAGCCAACACTCAAACCTCCATGCCATCATGGCACAAAGGTTTGGTGAAGGACATTCCAAGTCCTTGGTATCACTAGACGAAACCCAGCTGTGGGTAAGGGGAAATTCATTAATTTTTTCTGTGTTTCGGCTTAAGTCTTCATCAGTGTCAGATATATGTAATGCCTCAACAGACACAGTGCTTTTTCATATATTTGTGAAGAATGGGCATTACCACAATAGCTGTACTAAGTTGGAGCTGATCGATGATATATATACTGATTTTACCAATAATGTCCATTTCTAAAACTTGCCTTGACATTAAATTTGAGTCAAGTTTCGCTTGTGGACAACAGTAATCTTATTGTGGTAATATGTTACCAGTGCCATTGATTTTATTGATGGTACTTGATGAGTTACCAGACAATAATACTTAAACTTACTTGTCAGTGACTGGTGTTTCAAAAGCTGTGTAGCGGAAAAAGTAAAATGCCTTTATTATGTTAAGAAGCATTGAGTTTTCTCTAACTTATTGCACATTTAAAATGAAGTTTCTTTTGACCAAGTTTGATTTTCTCGCTTCAGTTTGAAACTGATGGCTATACTTTTGACCTAAGTAAAAATGAAATTTGCAGTCTCGTCGTGCAACACAATGTTAAGAGAACTATGAAATATAGAAATACTCAACAGTTTATTAATGATAGTTTCCATAAAGTTACAAAATCAAATCATTTATTTAAAAGTAGGCAACATAACTTTGAAAATCTTGCTAGACCCCTGATCTATGGCAATTTTAACTGGATATTTGTCAAGTCACAAACATTTGTTTATTCAGCAATCTTGTAAGAAATGCTTCTGTTGTCAAACCTAAAAAGAATTGCTTACTATTTATCTTATATTTAGTTTTTGTGTGGCAGAGTGTGTGTGTTTCTCTGTTTTGGTTGTGCTTATTAGAGTATATGATTTCCTTGATTCTCAAACTTTGAGATTCATTTCCATATATAACACATTTATGCTATCCCAATCAAACTTGCAGCCCTTACTCCAACCATGATAAATGATTTTCTGGTTCTTGATTTCCCTGATCTGTACCGCTCTTCCATGTTTGGCTTTTGTCCCTGTGCCATCTTTCACCCCCTATCCCTTCCCCCACATACATAAACTACAAGACAATCTTGGCAGGTGAAACTGTAGAGAATATTTTTTCTTCAGTATTGCAGCTTTTTTTGATAATTAATTCTTTCAATTGTTTGTTTTAAAGAAACAGTAACAGATCTTGTAACAGCTATGGCATTCTTAGACTTTTGCCAGCATATTTAATGTAGAGCAGGTTAACCTGCTTTTCTAATTACCAGCTTGACTTCTCTCACCCGTAGCCATTGGCATGAAGAATATAACTTGAATTATCCAAATTTGTTAAATTCAACTCTGTTCTTAAAATTGTTACAAAATACATACTCTTTGCTAATTAAATTCGTCTCTGGTAAAGTGACTTTACATTGAATGCACATTGAAAATTGATGTACATATAAGATTCAAAACTTTTAAGCATTTCCCTAAAATATCAGCACAGTGTCTGCTCCTGGTTTGATAAGCTCCCTCTGGATATCACTTAGCTTCGTTGATAGTGGTGCTACACATTGAAAAGGTACCAAAGTGCAATGGAATTGACAAAACAGCAATTGCACATGGTTAATTTTGGGATGTAGCCTATTTTAGCAAGACGGTTCTCTTTGGTAGATTTTGAACAAAAGATGTGACATGAAGATTATGAATTTATCCTTAGTATGTTTTGTTGGTGTGTATCCTACAACCATTTTGTAAATCGAATGATTGCACCTCTATCGGCTTCATTCTTATCCTTTTTAAACTCAGCAATTTGGTATTACTAAGTGGTAATGATAAGCTTGTTTATTCCATGTACATGTAAAAGTTAATCACTTCTTGCTTGATAAGAAGAGACTTTTAACTGAAATACACAAGGATTAAATGACTGATAGGATGCAATGGATGTAATTTTACTTTGATTATTAATTTAAAAGTTTGTGTTTGTTTGGGTCATCATCCGCAGACAAATTTGACGATCTGTGTAAAGAAATGTGACAAATAACTTGAAGCTTGACTTCAACCAAACTATCTGATTTCTTGCAGTAGTCAAACCAACACTATAAGTTCTGTTCTGTTGGATTTTAAAACTTTGGAAGGCAAGCAAGGACTAACATTCTGTCTTTTCCTTTTCTGCAATATGCAATCACACCTGCACACCCTAGCACATGCCTGCGAGTTCCCAGCTGTGCAATATTTAGCACTATTGCCCCAAACGTCCCACAGAAACTTGTAAACCATTATCTACTTTTTAGTAAAAGCTAAAGGATATTATAAATCAAATGACAAAACATTATGGAAGAAGAAATTGGTTCATTTGTTCCAAGACGTTGTGCTGAATTAACTTGTGATTGTCACTGCCTTAATTACTCTAAGTGCCATTGTTGGTTTCCTTTCACTCCAGCATTTAAGTTCTGCCTCAAGTATGGAAGAAGAACTGAGTTTCGAAAATTGTGTGATCATGTAAGTTTGATTGTGCCTTTCCTTTGTATTAATACTTTAAAGACATGTTTTGTTGTGTATTCCTTTGTTCACCAAGATTGACGAGGTATAAGGGTTTCTTTGTTTTAATATAGGATGACCTATGTAGCTAGGTGTGGTAGATAGTCTAAAAATGTTTCTTGGTTTTTGTTGATTTTTAAGCACAAATACTTTATTGCCAACATGTGGGTAAGTGACAACAAGAACAATTGCAGACATAAGCAATGAATGCCTTAGAAGGGAAAATGAAACATTTGTGTGGCTCAGTTATGATTGTGGTTCTGAAAGGAGTGCAGATTGTAACATTGTCCAAGATTATTAAAATGCCAGCCAGCTCATATTTGGAATGTCATGAGCGCCATCAATTTGTCTTTCCAGAGGAACATTGTTCAGTCATAGAAGACTTTAAGAATGTTAACAAAACCATTTTATGAAACATGCCTTGGTACTGATTGAAAATATCAATAGGTAGCTAACACTGTGCAAGTAAATTGAAGTCAAATTGTTTCATTTAGAATTTGCAAAATTCTACTTTGTAAATAGCTTGCTGAAGGAGTCAGTTTTGTTCTACTGTGTGTCGTGATTCTTGGATATTTGTATGTAGTACATGAATAGATTTTTCCTTAAATTTTATCATGATATAATCGTCTTTCAAGCAATCATTTAACTGAAGTTAGACACACTTAGGTATTATTATGGACTACCTCTATGATTTAGAGTTGTCATAAAATTCCAATATCTTTTTACGCTCTGACCTTTCTGGTTTTGTTCTTACATTCTAGCCATTAATCATTTCATTTTGTAAACTTCCTTCATGTTTAGTGTAACAGATACAGAGTAATGCTTTCACATTTCTTTAAGCATCCACAGTCGCAGAGAAAAATTTTAGTCTACATTTTCATCATACTATGAGGGGAAAGGGTCAGAATTGTTAGGAAAAATGTAGTGTAAATAATTCCAGGTAAATGAGTTTGCAAGATGTCTGCTGTCATGTGATCACTCCATTATCTGGTCAACTGTGTTGTCTTTCCTTCTACCCTTTTTGTATTGTGACATTGTTTACCTGCATGCTGCAAGGCTATCTTATATTGAAGGTACTAATTACATGACACTGCTTGGCACATGCAAGACCATTCCTGGACAGCGTATTCACCTAAGCTGCCGAAGTCAGTGATAAATGTGAGGGGGGAAAAGGTACATTGCATGACCTTTTTGTAGTGACAAACCTACATTTACAATTTGTGCAAACGAATTGACGTGATGAACAGTTTTTAATATCTCAGCAGTGATGGAAAACCTTTGTTTAAGTCAATAAAAGAATTAGACAGACCAACCTGGCTTTTACTGCTCTTGAAATGCCCTTATGATTGAAGCTCAGGTGTTAACCTGAGCATTTTAATGGTGCATGAGGTGTGCATGAAAAGTGTAGTTCTTTCTGTGTCTGAAACTGAAAAGTTAACTTTCTCATTCCTGTAATTACATCCCTGTACAGTCTAAAATGCCCCCCTTTAGTTCTCAAACATCAGCTGTTCCCCTGTGGGTGGTTTTGGTTTTGAACACTGATTTACTGATTTGATGTTAACATGGTTGTTGAATCCAGATGCTGTCTTGAACTGGCATTCGTCATTTTACTTAGCTAGGATTTATCCCCCTACAATTTAGTTTGGATATATTTGCTACATTTTTTGATCATGCTATATCCTATATTTCAGATACGAAACCACCTGCAACAAGTCCTTAAATATCAGGGACAGGTAACGGCAATTAACCTCAACAATGCAGAGAGTTTGCAGATGCATCTTGAAACAAGACTTGCACAATTGGATAGTGCAATTAGCATGGAACTATGGCAGGTAAGCTATCTCTTTTAGACACCAATTTTCAATATTCTCTGGTGCAAAACAACCCTGTTATTAATGTTATTTAGTCCACTTTTTGATCTGTTCCTGGCTTGTGTATGGAAACTGTCACAGGCCAACACTACCAGGGGTATGTAGTAACCCTCTTCTACCCATCGTAACCCTCTGTACCTCTTCTACTTGAGTTATTGTCTTGAATGTTTGTGTTAACACACCTGCATGGTCAGCTGGCGCAGTATAAAAAGAATGTTTTTCTTGCTATCGAAAAGTGCTAACCTGTTATCTTTCTCCTTGGTGCCTAGTGGCCCTTTAGGCCCTCTACAGGACGTCTCCAAAGCCACATGTTGACCACTGTGTTTCTTGCTTTAGTTCAAGTTCTCCATTCTGCTGTTAGCCTCTCCTTTGCAATCGTATGTCTCCTTGTCGTTTTGAGTCTTCCCTGCTTCCTGTGGCCATCTGGCGCCCACGGCAGAGCACTGTTACTATTATTGTCTCGTAGTACATTTCCATTAACTTCCCACCATCTTGTTTTTATCTCTTGATTTAGCGTTTTCATCTCAGTCCTGTCTAGTAATTCTCTTGTCGTGATATTGTCCTGTCAGCTAATCCTCTTTATGCGTCGTAGACATTTACATTGAAAGACGTCTATCATCCTTTTGTCCCCGCTATTCATTTTCCACGTCTCACAGCCGTACAATAATACCGAGACAACTAAACTTTCATACAACCTGATCTTTGTTGTAATTTGATTACTATGTTCATTTACGTCACAAAAATCACACAATCTCTCACCATTGTTATTTTTTTGTGCTAGTCCATGGTTACCCATCACACTCTTAGTTGGCGTTGTCTTCCTCAGTCGTTGCGTTGATTTCACCAGTTACCACCAGCATGTCATCCCGGTGTATGTTGTCAATTACCCCGTGTAGTCTTGTATAGAAACTGTCTTTGTCTGCATTTTCAGTCGCGGCATGGACACGTAGGATGGTTAGTTTGTTCTGGCTGCTGATTTCCTTAATCCATGATTTTTACGGGGTGGTATTATTGGCTGTACTCCCAACCCCCTGTACCCTGAGGAAGGGTGGTTTTCTGTCATGGTGCTGTTCCCTTAGGTGTTTACTGACTCCCCAGCCAAACCGGTCAAGCCTGCGACCTCCTTTGGCGGCTGGTAACTAGTCTTGCTATCACGCCGGTCACCCATGCCCTTGCTCCGCGTCAGCCACGACGGAAGCCGTACCCTCCCTGCCCCATGCCCCCGCAGAAACACCCACATTAGCGTGGCGTAGAGATGCGACTGCGGAGTTCCCCCGTGCCCCAGAGGACTCCAAGGCAAGCCTGAGTCGAGGTATCTTGAAAAGTGACAACATAGATCATAAATTCCAGCCCAGTGTGCAATACCCTGACTTATGCTGAGGGAAGTAGTCCCTGTAAACTGATTTTACTAATTAAGGTCATATAATGGAAAACCATGCACTCCATGTTGTTGTTGTTGTTACCCCACAGGAAGCATTCAAAGCAGTAGAAGATATTCATGATCTTATGCAGTTATCAAAGAAGCCTCCCAAGCCACATATGTTGGCCAATTACTATGAAAAAGTGGCTTTGGTGTTTCGGAAAGCAAATAATCTCCTCTTTCATGCAGCAACACTTCGCAAACAATACGTATTGTATAAGGAGCAGAAGAAAAGCATAACCGCAGAAGAACTTACAAGGTATGTGTGATGATAGGGGTGAGTCGCCGGTGTCTTTGAAAGCTATTTTGTATCAAGCCATTTTTGAAATTAAACGTACATGCTCATTTATCTGCCCTTGCTACATGTTTCCAAGTACCATAAATAGATATGTAGATATAGAGCTTAGGCGTAAGCGTGTATGTATAAAATCCAAATTATATAAACATTCTTGTGATTAAACCGTGCGGCAATTTTCTGGAAGCAGGAGAGGAATCTTTAGATAAGGTTATCTCATATTGGATTACGATATGTGGGTTTCGATAAAGCAGTATACCATCAGTGCAGTCGTGACTATTTCGACAAGTCTCAAGCACTATTGGCCTTCACCTTCTTGATTATTTCTGTGTCAAATGGTCAACAACAGAAGTTATGATTGTGACCACCGGAGATTCAAACCCTGGTCTCATGACTAGTAGTCTGTCGACATTTCCTGTTGAGCATTTTAGCTTAGTAGGAAATGCGTCAGATTTGCGGCTGTTTGGTATTACAAAGAGCCAATCAACTCCGTTATTCTTTCTTCTTTCCTGCCTGTCTCCGTTTTGTGCTGTAATTGCAGGTTTCAAAAATGCAACCCTGTTCGGCAAGTTACAAGTTCGAAGTATTCTATTTGGTCCAGGGACTTAGCACTTTTCTCACTTTGAGTTCTCTTTTCATTTGTCGCTTTTATTGTAGACACTAGTTACCTGAACATTTATAATAGAAAATTTCTTCATAGACAAAAATTTTTGAGCTCGCGTAATCTTTTACAGTTATTTTTCAGTCTTCATTTTCCACAGTTTTGTTTCTTATAGACACATGTGTCAGTGGAAACCCAAATAGCCCCGGGAGCAAATTCTTCTGTTATGATTGGGCCGATGACTATTGACAACTCTTAGTCCTTGCAAATGAATAAGGGTGTTGTCATCAGCCAAGAATAACGCCGTGTTAATTGGCCGATTGCTTTAAAAGATAACTATTCGGTCTCATTCCACGGTGACAGCTATTTATTTTCCTATTTTCGCCATCCCGCAAAAAAGGGGTTGAGTGTGCGGTTAGTTTTTTGATAATCAACGAATATTACAACGAAGGAACCCGAAAACTGAGTTCATTTTTTGTCTATTGTTTCAAGAACCCTCCTTCCTGTGAAAAAAAAGCCGCATATTTCATAACATAAGGTCTGTAGCTGTGTAATCGCATGCCAGAGAAATTACTCTGCTGAAGGATTTCATGGTCGTTTGAGCCTTTAGTCACTCCTGCCTTTTCTAATTCATTTGCAACACCAACAGAAGTCTCGTCGCTTTTAAGAAGCGCAAACTACAAGAGCCTAAGGGGGGTCAAACCTCTGATGGTACGGACATGATGAGACTGGTGTCTGTGGAGGCGAGGAGATTGCGGGTCATAAAATATACAAGGAATAAAATGAACACCAGAATGGTCGAACATACCATCACGTATTTATTGTCTAGGTTTTTTCAGTCATCTGCATTTGATGTGTACTGTATGCGTTTGAGTTCAGAGAATTTTAAAAATCTGCTGTCAAATTAAAGTGACTCAAAGAAGTGTCTGGCCTGCTGTAAAAGGAACAGTAATGAATTGTATCCTCAAATTTTAGGGTAGGATACTGTGTGTTATTTTGCTTGTAATTTTCTTTAGGGGCTGGTGTCGTTAGTTTTAGTGGGTAGGGAGTTAGCTAGGAATATTTTGCCCTTTAGGAAACGTCTTCCGTGACGATAGTTTGCATGTTACCTTTTTATAGTAAGCTTCGCTTTCCGCAGGTCGTAGTGTCGCATGGGGTGGCTTCATAGCGGAAATGTTGGGAATCCGTCTTCTCATTTCACGTAAATTTTTGTTTCGTTGACCAGGATCAGCTCCAAGGTACTTCTTGCTACACTGGCGATTCCTATTCCCCCAGGAAAAAGCCCAATGGAAGAGTATCTAAGTTATGATGATGCCGCAGTAGAAAAAGGACGTCGCCTTGCCAGTCGTCTTGGATTGCAGACTGTACCAACAAGAACATCACTGATCCGCAGTATGGTAAGATTAATTATGATTGTCATACTTTAAGACGTTAAGGGAAATTTGTCTCATTGTCTGAGTTCAAAACGGAGGGAAGTGTTTTCTTAATATCTTAGGGCTCGATATATGCAAAAGGTTTTTTCACAGGTGATGTTTAAAATGAGATTCTTCTGCACAAATTTCATCTGACGTATTGCACATAATCACAGGTTTTCCTCCATAATTTTGAATTCTTCTCACCGGTCCTTTCAATTTGTAACCGGTTTTGCCGATCAGTGGCCATGATTTCGATCCTTGTATCGCTCTTTCCTGTTATTTTCCTGTTAATGCCGTTAGTCTTTTCTACAAAGCTTAGTAAACTGACGTTACAATAGATTGGCGAGCTGTAAAGTAGTTTCCATGCTATGTGAAGGGCGAATGTAAAAAGTGTTATTCCAGTTCTTACGCATACGTCATGCGTGAGATGGGAGGCCTCCTCTGTACTGGTACAGGTTTGAAAACGAAAGGACTTGGGTGTGAATGACGCAATGGACAGAAAGGGGTTTAATCAACGCGCAGCTGTGGGGAACTCATGGTTACGTATTGCTCTTATGATACGACATTTGCTGTAACCTTACTTTTGTAACTTCTGTCTTTATAAAGTAAACATTTTTTCTCGACGATTTACTAAATGCCCAGTTTCCTGAGTAACAGACCTAAAAGTTTCATTTTTGTTCTCATGTAACATCTCTAATACGAAATAGAGGCGTGGCCTCTATCACACCCAAATCTGTAATTTGCCCCCAGCCTTAACGGAAAACCCCACCAGCCGCCACTGCCGTTGATACTGATGGGCTCTTCCAATGATGACATGACATACTCCACTCCATTAATGCCAATTGGTTCTCCTCATGATGGGATGATGGGCTGCACTCGCATAACAATCGAATTTCCACTCAGCCAAAAGCATTGTGGTACAATTGTAGCGTCACTAACAAGTTCGCACTCAACCGATATGGATAACTCCGTTTATTCCTTTTACAAAGGAATTAACCGTGAGTTAAAAATGCCATAGGGGAACTTGCGAGGAAACACCGCTGTGCAGTACCCCTTTCGCCAAAGATGGCCTCTGGATTTAGGACTATGATGATGAATGTCATTCGTCAGTGTGTAATTAAGCCCTAAAGACCGGTTTCCACTTGAGCGAACACTTCAGCGAATTCGTCAGCGAAAAGAAGCAAATTCGCCCATTCCAGAAATAACAAAAGTACATTCTAATTGCTGATGAATTCACTGCGTAGTTGAAGTGTTTTGAAGTTCCACATTTCGCTAGCGAATTCGCCCATGCCTAGAAAGAACAAAATACATTCCAATTGTTGGCGAATTCGCTGTAAAATTCGCTTAAGTGGAAACTGGCCTTAAGTATTAGGTCCAGGGCCGTCGAAACCAAGGTCTTAACCTTTGTTCAATCGACCATCCACACGATCGTGTGCCAGTAGCATCTCGATGATGAGAGTATCAAATTGATACGACTACGGATGCATTTTATCATCCATATGTGGTTCAAAGTATCAGTGGGTAAGCTAGCTAAGGACAGACGGATGAAAGGAAAGGAGTGCGTGTGAGTTATTGACCACGTTTAGATCGTCATAGTTAAGAACTATCAATTAGTCTGTCATTAGCTACTGTTGAAGTGTTTTTAGTAGTTCTTAATTCGTTTTTCCAGGTTAAAAACAACGTTCTGCAGTATGTGCCACCAGATCTTGTGGATCTTTACCGTTTGCTTGAGGAAGATTTTCAGCCTCTTAAATTGTGTAAGCGGTTGAATGAGGTATTTGAGTTCATCGAGAAGCAAGACGATGAAGAGTTAAAGGCGTATGTGCCACCACTGAAGGACATTGCCATCATGAGAATGTTGAAGGAGGTAAAAATCTCATTGCTTAGTAGAAATACCAGTTTCGTGCACATTTATGTTTTCGTGTACATGTCTGTTTATATCTCATTTTCATTTTACTTTACGTGTGTTTGCTTGATCAAATGTTACCGCAAACAATGCCTCTTTAAACATCTTTTCGCAATCGTGTCATTCTTCTTCGTTTGCCATGCGTGTTCCATTATCGTCCATCTTCCATCGTCATCCATTTTCCATCCTCATCCATGTTCCTTCCTCATCCATTTTCCATCCTCATCCATTTTCCATCCTCATCCATTTTCCATCCTCATCCATGTTCCATACATCACCCACGTTCCATCATCACCCAAGATCCTTCGTCAACCATTTTAGATCACCATCCATGTTGCATCATCATCCATCTTCCATCGTCATCCATATTCCATCGTCATCCATATTCCATCGTCATCCAT
>JANTCA010003379.1:0-31354 GCA_024741275.1 Chironex yamaguchii | reverse complement strand
GATTGCCACCTAAGACCTAAAGCTAGGAATCAAATGCCATAAAGGTACTCTATCTGTCCTGGTTTTTCATTGAAGTTCTCCTTCTCCTAGATGGGCTGCCTTCACCACGGCTATTGAGCCCCATCTACCCATAAAGAGTAACGTCTTTCCAGTTACGTTCTTTATACCAACGATGCATCTTGTTACTCGGACTTACATTCTTCTTGAACTTTCCACCTTACCTAACACAGCATTTTATCTACCCCATCGTCATTTTTCATTACTTGCCCAGAGTATCAAGGATTCTTTTTTTGATCGGGGCCTTGGTTTTATTCTCGAAAGCAATGGTACATTTAATTTTCTAGATATCCAAGAGATCATCACTATCGTCCGCTTCATTTTGACCACTCTCATGAACCTTCTACAACAAACTACCAGAATGACAGACAATTTTCTTAAATGGCCTTATACTAAGAACACTTTCATTCAGTTACTCGGATTTACCGTGTGTCATGCTTTTTGCTATTTGTAAGTAGAAGTTATCTTCCGTTTAAAATCAACAGTTTATTCTATTACCCATAGAAAGAAGTAACTGCTATCCCGCCTTTACGGCAAAAACAACCATTCTTACTTATCACAGAGAACCTAATAGGCAGTAACTAGGTTTGTTTAATCCCTTTAAGAAATGCATTGATCCTTTGATCCTATGTTACCTAATACTGCTTCTTTATTATGTATGAAAAGTTCCTATTCAGTTTTCAAATCTCAAATACTGTCGTCCTCTGTTATTAGCTCTAAGCCCAAACTTTAAAGGCGCCATATATACACTAAATGGCACAGTGATAGAGAAATCAAGACTCTATTAAAGCTATCGACGTCAGCAATCAGATTGTCTGAGTAACGCCATTTGCGGCTTACAAACAAGTATTTTCATCCACTCACTACTTACTAAGTTTCGTTAATTTATATCAAACCGATAAGGAATTATGATCTTTCCCATTTTGGTGGAAGAGCCCGAAAGTTCTTATTTTAAAACATATTTAAGAAGCTTTTGGTTTAATACACTTTTATGTCTTAACGATGTCAATTGTACACTGCCTTTCGTTGGAATCTATTTCCATCAAGAAAGAATGGAATATTAATCGTTCCTGTACCTTATATGGTCAAAAAATACCTTGTTTCTCTCAAACAAATACCAAAACATTGAACATTGATTCAACAGAAAGACATCGGAAGCACGAAAAAATTATTTCTGCTTGTTACCAGATCTTACATGCCAATTTAGATGAAAGCACCGCTGGGTTTCGTTTCGTAATACTAAGGACTTTGAAAGTCCATGACCAAACCACTGTGCTGCGATGGCACGGAGGTTTGACTGTTGGCCTTTGAGTCTGAGGGTTACCAGTTTGAGCCCGGTCGGCTCCCACTTTGTGCAGCTATTGTGGTAATGCTCCACTCTTGACATATATACCATATTACGAACGGTAGTACACTATCATTGAACAGTGCTCAATACGTCAAAACACGTAGAGCATATCAGAGAAAAAACCCTAATAGACAACAAACGGTCTATTCTCTATTTCGCGCCAGTTAGTAGAAGCAGCATTACAAAACATACCAATTAGCTGCTGACTCTTCTGAAAACAACTTAAACACAGAATTAAATAAACTAGCAAAAGAGCTTTCAATTCTGGACAGAATATATATAATGGTTTACCAAGAAGCTTTCATTACCCTCAATTACCAATTTTGAAGCCAACATCCCTTTTAGGTTAATTAACCCAACAAAAAGTGAAATGGGAGTTGTTAGAAAATCAATCCTTAATCGAAAAAAACGAAACATCTGGATGAAACATCCAAAGGGAAACGGCCATTAACCAGCGGAAAAACACCGATTATGTTCAGAAATGGTGCGGCAGCATCAAGAACAAACCTTCATGTAAATTCATGTCATTTGACAGTGTCAACCTCTATCCTTCAATTAAGGAATCTATACAGAAAACAGCATTGGAATGGGCCAAATCATTCACCAACATCAGCAACAAAGACTACAACATAATTATGGACTCACGAAAATCCCTACCATTAATGATGGTAAAACTTATTCGATGCAATGGTGGGTAGCTATGATGGTGCCGAAATCGGTGAACAGCTCTTCACTATCTACAATCTATCTTCAACAAAAATGACATTGGTCTTTACCGTGATTACGGACTAGCCCTACTGCGCAATACGACAAATAGACTAGCTGATTCCAAACGGAAAGAAATTATACGAATTTTTAAGGAAAGTGGATTTAAAACAAATTTACCTTATGCCGACTTTTTGGATGTCACTCCAGACGTTACAACTGGTAACGCTCTTACCTTAAACCCAACAACGATCCACCATATGTGAACTCTCAGTCAAACCAACCTCCGACATTTCTGATCCCGACCTCTATTGATTCACGTATCTCTTCACTCAGCTCCGATCAATCATCATTCGACGATAACTCCCATATATATGAAACTGTACTAAAGGCAAGAGGTTACGATACACACCTACATTTTATTCAAGACATGGCGACGGCAGCACACCAAAGGAGAAATCGGTAAAGGAACATCATCTGGTTCAACTCCCATCTTTACCCCACCCCAACAGCTTGTCAGTAAGAACTAACGTTGGACGATTTTTCCATCTTTAATGGACAAACAATTCAAAAAAACATCGCCACTCCCCAAAATTTTTAATCGAAACACTGTTAAAGTCATCTTGTAACCGTAAAAACAGAACAGACTGCCCATTAAGTGAAAAATGTCTAAAGAGTGGAATCATTTACCAAGCTGAGATTACTACCCAAAATAAAAAAGAAAGAGGGAAACTACATAGACGGATTTGAGGAACGGTTTAGGAATCACACCAAATCGTTGAAAAACGATAAATACCGCACGAAAACGGAGCTTTCTTACTACGCCTGAGAGCTTCCAAGACAAGGAAAAAGCTTTACTATACACTGGAGCAGACTCTAACACGTGTTCCCTCACAGAGGTGGAAGAGGCCATTGTCAACTTTGCCTTAAAGAGAAAGTAGCTATTGCGAAAGCAAACAAAGAGACTCTACTGAACAAACGTACCGAGCTTGTATCTAAGTGCCGTCACGGGAATAAGTTTCTTGTCGCAAAGCCCGACTGACACTTTGTACATGCAATGTATAATTAACGAAATCCCATTCATCTGAAAATCGTCAATCGTCCATCGTGGCGTGAGTCTCAGAGTGACGAAATTTACCGTTTGTCGTCTGTTACTGTTTTCTCCCTCTCTCTCTACATACATATATAGATAGATAGATAGATAGATAGATAGATAGATAGATAGATAGATAGATAGATAGATAGTTAGATAGATAGATAGATATATAGACAGACAGTGGGAGCAGACCGGGCTAGAACTTGCAATCCTCAGGCTTAAAAGCCAACACTTAAACCTCCTTGCCATCACAAAGGTTTGGTGAAGGACGTTCAAAGTCCTTGGTATCATGAGACGAAACCCAGCGGAGGGTAAGGGAAAATTCATGACTTTTTCTGTGTTTCGGCGTAAGCCTTCATCAGTGTCAGACATATGTAATACCTCAACAGACACAGTGCTTTTTATATATTGGTCAAGAGTGGGCATTACCACAATAGCTGCACTAAGTGTGAGCCGACCGTGCCCGAACTTGCAATCCTCAGACTTCAAAACCAACACTCAAACCTCCGTGCCATCACGGCACAAAGGTTTGGTGAAGGGCATTCAAAGTCCTAGGAATCATGAGACGAAACCCAGCGGTGGGTAAGGTAAAATTCATTAATTTTTCTGTGTTTCGGCTTAAGCCTTCATCAGTGTCAGATATATGTAATACCAAGAACTTTGAATGTCCTTCACCAAACCTTTGTGCCGTGATGGCATGGAGGTTTGAGTGTTGGATTTGAAGTCTGAGGATTGCAATTTCTAGCCCGGTCTGCTCCCACTTAGTGCAGCTAATGTGGTAATGCCCACTCTTGATAAATATATATATATATACATATATATATATATAGATATTTTTATGCATATATATATTATTATTGTTATTATTATTATTAAACAAACACACATATATATGAATATTAATGAGCATAAGTGTTGCAATGCCTTTAAGATAACTACCTTTCTGTAAATCAATCCCATTACGCTAGCTTTTATTTGGATTCCAGTAAGATTTGTTTGGTGCAAATATTGATTTACTATAATAGATTGCATAAAGGAAATCATAAAGAAGGCAACCGCATAGATGTATCCACGCCATGGCTCTTGTGGACCAATACCTTCAGCATACAATACAATTAACCTGAAAGATAGATGATGAATAAGTTACCAAGTCATCTACGTAATGAAACATCTGTCAAAGATATTTAAATCTATCTTACAGAGTACAATTTAACTATTTATTCTTGCAACAAGAACAATCATCATGTATATTTCATTTCATAAATAGGTTCTATAAATATACACAAGATGGCAGCGACCGACTAGCTTAGATAATATCATCTTATTAAACGAACACTTTTACATACAGCAAGCCTGGCAACGTTCCCTTGAAAATTATATTGACAGTTAGCAACAAATGTATTGTAAATATAGAAGTTTGACTTGCGTAGACAGACATGCAATCACACCATGGAAAATTGGAAGGGCACGAATTTTCACCGCGTCTATGAAGATTGTACCATAGGAAAAGAGAAATCATTCTAGCATACAGGAGACCATAGATTCAAGCCCAGGTTGCTTCTTTGCTACAACGTGCACTGGCCCTGGTAATATCTAGGAACGTCTAAATCTTTTTTCCTTCCTAGAGAGCAACAATTCAGGTTTTAAGCCTAGTATTTAAGGCTTTGGACAACAAACTTTGTGGTGCAGTATCACATACTAGGATCCCTCTGCGAACACCGTTTACACTTAGCACGAGAAAGTTTATCGAAATAAAAAAACACGAGACTGCACAAAACTGACAGCGACGTACGAATTATTAAAGTACTGAGTTCGTTATTCTTACCTTAACAAGTAGGGATTGATGAAGGTTAAAACATCATATAATAATTTGAGAAGGCTGGCGAGCATGAAATTTAAGCCAAAGGATTTAATAAGAGCTTTTGTTAAGGAAGGATTCTTGCTCTTTTTTATGTTATCAAATTCAACATTTGGCGTCTTGTGACGAAGAGAAAGGCTCGATTTACAAATTTTGGCACTGCAGTCTATATCTCGCTTTGTCATAGGATTTTCAAGGACGGTAGTGCCAGCATCCTCTTTGTTACCGTTCATATGGCGGTCCACAAAGGTAGAAGTCCTGACGATACCAAGAAAAAGAATTACACTTTGTTACTAGTGTGATTTCTAATATTATTACAGTTGTTATAAATCATATGATTGGACGTATTCGATGATTAAGAACAAGAGGAACATCCACGTAATCAGGGTTTTTTCATACGTTATTCTAATCAACTAAATCTCAGCTGCAGACCAAGCCGCATTGAGCTATAAACTCATGGAAAGAACTTTCTTGATTGATACCCTAGGATGGAAACATCTCGACTCCCTTACCAGACTTCTCAGGCAAGTCTCTTTTCTTAACTTATGTTCTGTTACTCTGTATGATTGCTTATTACACAATTATACTAGCAAAAGTAAAAGTTAGTTGCCCAGTGCCATCAAATTAGATAATAAGAAGTAAGGAAGAGGTAAAGAAGATCGATGTGTTTTACAAATTTACCTTAAGGATAAAACGGGAATATAGGGATTAAGACGTTGAGTACATAGTATAAGGTTTGAATGGTACAGAGTATATTTTTGTCACCTCCTTCTAAATTTGAGACCATTTAATACTGCAAAACCGAGCAACTTAACAGGTTGATAACAACATTGCAACTTCGGTGCTGGATGTTAAAGGAATAAATGCTTATTGCGAATTGCGGTTAAATCAGCCCAGATTGGAAATTATTATAACATATGTTTCATTCCTTAAATTTATCAAAATGTGTAAACCATCAAATTAGTTTCTGTTGCACACGATAAACAAATCACCATACTATTTTTTAGGATAAACAATGCTGATAACAGTGAGATATGAGCTGATAAGTCACGATTGACACCAACCGATCCTTTCTGTTCTCCTCGTTCCATGTTTTACTTAGCTTCTTGATAACAAATTCCGCTCTGTTTTCTGATGGTAGCATCCATATATCATGATCTTCAAGATCAGTGCGATATCCTTTGATGATCATTCTGTAGATAAAAATGTAAAAACTTGTTCACAGCACATTGTTGTACCTTTGTGCAATTGAATGTTCAGTTCAAAGCTAGAACATTTAGAGACTGTTGAAGGAAGACCTAGATTATCCGTTCAGGTGACATATTTGATTTAAACAAGTAGCAAGGTGCTTACTTACTTCGTCATCCACCAAATGCTGATTTTTGAAAAAATATTTGCACTCACTTCAGGACATTCCTCCTTAAATGAAAATAGACAGAGGTCAACAAAAACTAAGCAAGCTCTGAAATTAGCTGAGAAGATGGCTCAATTTCAAACAAGATATATGTATTTGAATTTCCTTAAAACAGCAGAAAAGAATCGGCAGAGAGACGTATGAAAACTTGAGTCAAGACGAAAAATATTGCCTACTGCCATCAAAAACATTTGTCTAAGAAGAAACTAAAATGTTAAGCTTGATCTAACGTGCAATACTTAAATTCAACATGAAATTATATAGTTCCGTGATTTGAAGATGTTTTGAAAATAATTATATAACATAAATAGACGATATCTGCTGTCCTGTTGTTATGAAAATTGTTTATTGAAAGGTTCTTTTCTATAAAAAGTTGTTTTACTCGACATCTTTGCATACAAACTTCATTTTCTAAACAGGTAGTTATGTAGACGGAGTAAGATTCAAATATTCTGAAGAGAGGAGCAGAAATATATACCAAATATGAAAAGTTGAATTATAGCAAAACGCAAATGAACAGATGGGAATAAAGAAAAAGGATTCAAGCAACTGAAGGATAAAGAAAAACAGGGTCATTTTATGTAGATATTCAGTCATGCTTTCTTAGGATGCTCGAAGGCTGGTGATTCAATAGCTGATGTGGATATAAGTAGCAGTCAAATTAGGTCCATAATAATAAGGAAAAAAGGAGTTGAAAAAAGTGTAGCACAGTCATGTGCTGTTAGCTTCTGCTATCTTGAACTCCCACGAAACCTCTCAGTCTTCATTAGATTTCCTTGAGATTTACCGCTAGACATTTTGTGAGGAAGTTGCAGCTGCGTTTTGTTAGTTTTTCGTTATTCCCGTAACGTTTGCAGTCTTCTCCATTTGTATATGCACACATCCCTAACTACGTTTAAGTTATATGTCTAGCAATCTTATAGTTTTGTATATACGTTAGAACAAGTTGTCTCTTGTTTGCTTCTGCGCCTTCACAAAACCCAGTAATTTGTTCGGAAATAGCAAAATAAAGAAATAAATAGCGTTTGCAATATCAAATGTCTGTTACTTGGAAATTCAGAACAGATTTTCTACTTCGCCTACATGCTGAATTTCTGACGTAATGAACTTTTTAACATAATCCTCTGTGGCATATAGGACAACCGTTTAGTGTGAGCAGTATGCTATTTAAGTGTTCCAGGCCAGCAAAATGTTTTAAGAAAAGACAAGATCTTCTGTTATATTTAGTCCTTGTGCTCAATTGAATTGGAAGGAATTAAACTTTTATCGCACACATAATTCAAAAAGTGTCCAACCCTTTTAAAATTGCTTATCAGATCATTTCCAGCAAGTGCAAAACGTTTGTCTTTGATTCATATTGTTATTGCCTATTATCCTCATAGCTGTTGACATCAGCAAAACGTGACTCTTTAATTTATCAAACAAAAGTGCTCTTAAGCGTTTTTAAGTAACATTAATCACTATATATTTCCCTGACCTTTATTGAATTCAAGGAGGATGTTACAACGTTCGCGAAAGCTGATGATGTCATCGATGAGTTAATGAGCAAGGCTAATTACTTTGGGCCCATTTGGGCTTGCAATTCGTTCTCCATCTTCTTCAAAAAACATAAAATCGTCAAAATCATCTTGCTTTACTAAATTCATAAGATGCTATCTAAAATGCTTTATGGAATTTACTCCAAACGTTTTGGGGTAAAAGAAGTAAATTGATGATTGTAAACATTGCAGCTTCTAATTCGGGTCTTACAACTGTAAATCTCACTCCTTTCTCACTGAGCTAAACCCAGACAGAAAAAAAGCATTAATGATTTGAGACCTTCGTCGATTATTCTTGTTCTTAAATAGGTATTTACAAGCTTGGCCTGATCTTTTGCAACAGTAACGAGTTCAGTTGGTAGCAGTCTCATGCACGTATTTGTCAATGGGAAAATCTTTTCTCTTTCTTTCGAAAAGCCTGAGCAGTTTTAGATATTTAATTCTTTTCCGGTAACAACCACACGTTCGATAAAGTTGGCAAATTGAGCTTTTAAGGCAAAAGGGTCAACCTGGACATCAACAGGAAATAGTTCTACTAGGTCGAAAAACTATAACTCGTTCAACTATGATTCTCTACTGATGTCTGTCTATCGACATATACGCTTACAAACGGCACGTGTTTTTTGGCTACAAGGCATCCGTTTACGAATAGTTACACCGGGTAAGGAGAAGGGCATCATAATCTTTGAATCCAATATTTACCCTCAATAAATTCACTGCTGTAATGTCGGCCGCATTTGGAAAATATTTTCTAATTGAAACGCGGCGATTTTTACTGGTGACACGTTCGAGCTTCCGGTGACTTGATGACGTACCAGCATCTTTCCTATCAAAGCAAAATTTGAAATTTGGTATGAACTAAGGAATAGCACTTCATAACATAGAATATTTTCCGTCTTGGAACAAAAGATACATAAGCAGTTTGTCGTTTATTTTAATTACGTATGAGAGCTGTTTCCTTTAAATCAAAGATAGCTGTTCCTTATAGTCATTACTGCCTTGTAAAAGGCAACTTAGCTCTTGTTCTAAGTAATAAACTGATCTATAATGCTTTTTTGGACACTTATTACTAGATTCATTACAATACGATAACCGACGCCAATGGTGAATTAGTAGTATAAGTTAGGATAGAAAGTTGTCCAGTAAGAAAGAAACGAACCAAAGATAAACAAGGAGCATAAACCAAAGGAATGCAAAAACACCTCAGAAAAGATAAAGATAACAGAGTTGGTCAGGAACAAGTCATACATTCGGAGTGGAACAATCAATTTCCTTTTTCTACAAAGGCTTAGTTCATGCGTCTCAATACAAAAAGGCCCCAGAACAAAGCATGAATTGTGGACTTAATTTATGCAAGAGTCGTCACTTTGCCCAGCGGCACAGGATGAGATATTCAGCGAATGCTATTCTAGAACCATTGCACCGTATACTTATGCGAATATATTTTAATACACACTGCATTATAAATTAACCTTTGAGGTCAAGTATTGTATTTTGACGAATCTCTGTGATCGGTATGAGAAGAAAAGTTTTATACATTAATTCGCCTCTTAAGTTTCGCACATCTAGGAAACTTTGAAACACATTACGTGATAATATAAGAAAGGAGTTGCTTAATGAAGAGCAAATGCGTCGAACAATGGTTTCTATTTCATATGAAACAAAATTGCAGTATGGGAAGCTTACAGATGCAAGACAAAACAAATCGAGTAAGCTGAGAACAGCATAGGTTTAAAATGTACTTATACTAGAAAATCTATACCAAGGTGCCTCACACCACTTTGCAATAACGACACAGTATGCCTACAATGTTGAGATTGTTCTCATCAGAATTGATCCATATGAGCTTTAATCGTTAGCTTTGAAAAATACGTGACCATAATTACATCTAGATAGTTTTCTTTTGTGCTCGACACCAGGGCCATTTCTGATAGTTTACAAAGGCCTACAGAAAAGGCGATGCCACCTATGAGAGTAATTGCATAAACAAGCATATTTAATGACCTATGATTAAATTGTTAGTTAATTGCTCAATGTGGAATACGGACAAAAAAAAATTTCTCCGACGTCCTGATACTACACGGGGGCTACTATGGTGAGGCGTGGGGCAATTATCACAAGATATTCATTTGTCGCTAACATCAACATTTTTATGTTTTTCGTACGGTAATGTAGTTTATAATTGCCTATGAAATAAAAATTAGTAAGACATTTAATAAACACGACTATTGTTTTAAATTTGTAAGACATGTTTCGGATATACCTTATCCATCATCAGTTACAGATTAACAGCAACATTACAATTATAAGTTTATATACTAGTGGTATATTACAGTAATACAAAGATAGAACATGTGTTTAGACAATAGGACAAGATAAGGTATATCCGAAAAATGTCTTACAAACTTAAAACAATAGTCGTGTTTATTAAGTGTGTTACTAATCTTATATTGCTGAAGAATTTTGGTGCAATAAAAATTATGGAAACATGATACTGTTGTTTAAGGCACAATTTCTTCACAAGCCGGTTATTTAAAATAAAAGTATTCAGTGTCAAAGACTTTGTATCCTTTCTTCTCTGAAGCTTTTCTTCCTTTCAGATTATATTTTTACATTCTACTTTTCACTTTTTATAAAATGGTTGTTTGCTTTCGACAGTCTAGGGCAAGAATTTCATTTATACCATTTCATTCTATACTCTCTTAAAAAACGATACAAATCCACAAGGTCATGTTTTTAATATTGTTTTCAGGTACTGCTGGAATGTCATATTGAAAGCATTTTGACCTCCATTTGCTCCTCCAAATTCGAAATTTAGCAACGACAGGAGGCCATGCATTTTTTCGATAAAACGTGATTTTTGTATTATGCTTAATGTAAGTATGAACACGTCAGTACTTTTCCAACTGATGATCAAAGCAATTTAAGACCCAGTTTATACGGCGTCGATAGCACGACTGAATGAAATTGCGCCGGCATGATATCTTTTGTTTTAAGGCCACCGGCACAATATCTCTTGTTTTAAGGCCACCGGCACAATATCTTTTGTTTTAAGGCCACCGGCACAATATCTCTTGTTTTAAGGCCACCGGCACAATATCTTTTGTTTTAAGGCCACCGGCACAATATCTTTCGTTTTTAGGCCACCGGCACAATATCTTTTGTTTGTTAACCGATGTCGGTATCATACGAAGGTGTGGGTAAGGATTAAAACCATGTTCATAGCCATACCGGTACAGTTTCATGCCGGTATGATACTCGTATAGTGTAAACGAGCCATGCAGCCTGGTCACCAATTCTATGTCGCTTTGGTAATAAAACAATGAAACCGTCAATAAACAATAACAAAATGAGCACAATAGAACAGTTAGTGACGTCCCAGCCATTGCCTTACCAAAGAGACATGACATCATGCCTGTATCGTGTACGGGGCCAGAATGAAAATTACAAGTTAGCCCATGCCTGCATTGTTTCTTGCTGACGTCAAATAATACCGGCATGTTACGACATGTAAACGGGGTCTAAGACTGAGATGTAACCGGCAGACTGTGACATTATGGCCATTGTGAACAATACCGGGGAAAGCAATAGGGGAGAAGCTTGCTTTATTTTCATAGTAAATTCTTGCAGGCTTTGGTCATTGTGGATTGTGATGGGGAATGATTGTGATGACGAGGGACTGTTTTGGGGTATAGGCAAGGCTTATTTTTGACTTAGATTGCAGTAAAGTTCTATTTGACGTAATTATGTTGTGGCCAGAAATTTATAAATTGGTCCACACTATTGGCATTTGGCAGTTGTGAACAAACAGCTCTTTGATCAAGTTAAACACCTGCTTTTGAAAACGTTTTCACGATGTATTGCGTCTGTGATACTTTTATTCAAAATCTCATAAGTTGTGAAACTTTTTTGTACTGATTTTGTGATAAGTCAAATTAAATCTAGACCTTAAATAAACAGATATGAATAAAAAATACCGGAGACAGAAAACGTTAAATGTCTTATGTCAATAATGATACCAGATTTTCCTGAAAAAAATCAAAGCATTCTTATATGACTTCATCAATTATCGTTTCTGTATAAAGAATAACACAAGATATTGACAGAGCCATTACAGTATGAGCAATTGATTTTGAAAAATGCAATGAGTCTGATTCGAATCACAGTGCACTCACTTAACAAAGTCATTGAAGATTCTGAAGCTAAGGAAGCTGAAATTAAAGCTGGCATTCAAGGGTCTTATAGGATGAGGACCAAAAAGATTTGAGAATTATCCCAATACCACAGCTTTAATGAATATATTTACTGTTTCCAAGAAAGAAATTAAAAGGCTTTAATTTTCAGAGTATGCAATTGGGTGACAATTTAAACAAGTGTCTAGAGGCAATAAAACAACTAGTAATCATCTTATAACCGATCTGAAGGTGTCTCCTATTGATGGCATCACTGACGTAGCGAAGCGTATCCCTGTTGATGTCCAAATAGACCCTTTTGCCTTTGCCAACTTTATAGAACGTGAGGAGGTTATCAGAAAAGAATTAAATATCTTAACCTGCTCAGCTTTTCAGAAGAAAGAGAAAAGATTTTCCCATTGACAAATATGTGCCAAGGATTGCTACTTACTGCATTCGTTACTGCTGCAAAAGATTAACGCAGATCAGGCCAATCAAAGTTTGCAAATATCCATTTAAGAACATCGCCTTGAAAAGATGTGACATTGCGCTGAAAACATACTTGAAAGATTTTTTTGTTTGCCACTCATCAGGGTATGAATCGTAAGAAAGGAAAGTTTAGACATACAGCAACCTTTTTATAAGAAGCATGTATCGAAACTAGAAAATCATAAACAAAGAGAAAATGAAGAAACAAGGCATTATTGGAAGAGTGCAAAAACGAACTCTTTGTGTCTACAGGGCACTGATTTTCTTGTAGACAGAGTCCAGTACACTTAGACGAAAGGACGACCTAGCCGTGCCAATCATCCAAAAATTGTCGTCCCTATACGTTTTGGCGCATTCTGAATTTTCTAGTGAATGTTGGCCTATGACAGAATCTCATGTTTTGGAAGTCAAATTCGCTTTGCAAGCGCGAGACGGCTGTTCTTTAGGAGGAATTAATACATGGCTTACACTGACTGAATAGAACTGAAGTCGCACCAATGTCGCATAAAATTAATTATAGTCAACTAACATTGAACAAAGAGATAATCCATATCAACCGTCGCTATTACCTCTACCAAGGAAGTTATGTTTTCATCGGGGTTTGTTGATTGGTTTATTCGTTGGTTGCTTGGTTTATTGGTTTGTTTGTTAGTAAGATGACTCAAAAAGCAATGGACGGATATTAACAAAATTGTCAGGATAGGTCAGAAATGGACTAACTTAAAAATGATTAAGTTTTGGTGCTGATCGGAATCATCGTCTGTTTGTCTGTTTTTTGTGTGCCTGTTTATCGGCAGGATTATGTAAAACCTGCTGGACAGATCCTCATGCAAAAAGTGAAACGATCAGTCTTGATCCAAGTGACATCCCATTAAATTTTGGGGACGGTCCAAATGAAATCCTGGATTCTGGATCACTTTTTCCGTCCTAAAACCTTCCATAGTGCTCGTAAGAGAGAATCTAGTTACCATAGTAACATGGGAAAACCCCTGTTAATTGAATAATAAAACTGCCTTGGCGAAGGTATGCGCTCTCGGAGTGCTTCTAGTTCACATGCACTTAATTACTTAATCGTATTCGACATATATAAAATGTGACACCTGGTCAAGGCCTTAGGAACACTTTAATTTTAAGGGAGCCTTACGTCTACAATTTAATGGGCAGAGGACGTGCATGCCATCATGCAGAGAAAAAATAATCATTATAGCATAAAAGTACACTTACTTGACATTTGGTGCTGTGAAATCGGTTCAAAGTCAAATCAGTTCAGTTATAACATAATTCGGATATATTCTTTAGAAGACGAGTAAAATTAGCACTACATTCAAACACTAAAGATAAATTCGTCATAGGTCCTTTTTAAGACAGTAGTTTGATTCCGTCGTTTAGATTAGTCGATGACTCTCAAAATGACTTCATCGTCATTGTAAAACGTCTGCATCTCATCTTCGCTTTCTGACGAGACCATTTATTTTGCATTTTTAAAACAGTCTCCTTTTTTCTAACTTGTTTATTTGAATATATATTTATTATATAGATTTGTATGCTTATTGTTTCAATAACTTGATAACCCTATATTTTTTACAGCATGAAAATAAATGCAAGAAATCTTACCCAATGAACGAATGACATTATACCTTTTCCCTATCTATCTACTTTAATTTAGAGAATTTCACTGAGTGACTTACACGCCTTCTTGTACGTTCTGGCATAAAGGTGCTAGCAGCAAAGAAGGAACGTAGCCTTCACATGATGATTTTGCTGACTTGCAGTAAAGCCACCAGTCCACATAATCGCTGAGCACAAGCAGTTTTTCGCCTCTCTTGCATGCAAGCTGGGAAGTAGTATCAGGAGGCAGACAGTCTGCTTTGTCATTGCTGTAGGTACATGGATCAAAGTCATACAACACTACAACATGAGCACCAAGCTCTAACTCTTTGAAGACAATCTTTCTGCAGCTTCCATGTGTCATTTTGCCTACAAGAAGATCATAAGGCTAATTCAATTTTAACCTAATTAACTAGTTATCATTACATAGTTATCAGAGCTAGTTATCATTTACATAACACAACTTATACTATAATAGAATAGCAGTGTCTTGTCCAATGTCAACATTAATGACACGTCTGGTGTATACGTTAAATCATTTCGTCGCACGACTAAAACCTTGCTGTGCACTAACTGGTGGGAGTATTCTTCGAAAGAGCTATAAAGTTGCAAGTACTACAATTGTGATACGCTAGCCCTTACTGCAGTACATTGTCGTAAATCGTTGACTAGTAAATAGGTTTAAAAAACAGATATTAAAATTTCGCTTTCGCTTAAAGATACTTTTAGTTATTCTAGGTGATTGCAATCTCCCAAGAATATTCTACAGGTTTCCTTTCTGAGTTATCAGGTCTCACTCGAAGTTCAGAGCCCTTTTACACTGCTGTAAGTATACAAATCTCCCAGCTCGCTCCATTTCAATAATTAAGCACCAATTTAGAAATGATACAAAATCGTAGAGCCTGATATGAAAATTGATGTGTGTGCTTCCCAAAAAGTTAATTACGGAAGAAAATATGCATCCTTACAACATGTTCTTTATAGCTGCAAAAGGTGTTTTCTCCTCGACTAGCTAGCATTTACTATGAAATAGTTTAAAAGATGTCTTCCTCTCCTTTTGCAGTTTATTTTTAATACAAAATATAGTAATACTAAAATATGGATAAATATAGTTTTCAAAATTTTTTTTTTTTTCAATATTTATAGAGAATACACATTTCATATTGCTCAACTGGGAGAAGAACACTTTCTGTGTCCATTTAGTACTTCATATGCACCAAAGTAATTTATTGAAACACCAAAATATTATCTGTCATTAAAGTGCACAAGCACAACAGCTCAATATTGCAAAGATAAGCTTATATGTAATTGAAACATCCAGAAATATAAAGGTTTGAGTTAAGCTAACGTGTTGTAAGTCCTAACTTCTGAATGCATACAATGATTTCTCTTTTAAATCTTACATTGAAGTAATCGATCTTACCTTTCCACTTAAATTACCTCTAAATTACTCTATGTTGACCAACGATGCTTTCTGTTAACACTAGAACGTTTACAGCTTATGAGTTAAACGAAAACTGCAATAAAAAGGAAACTCTTCAGCCTACAAAAGAATTAAAATTTAACAAACCGTATAAGTTTGGTCCATGATAATGACATCTACAAACATAATTCCGTGGTCTATGCAAAAAAGGCTGACATTTCAACCATACATAACGTTCTCAACTGTCTTTTAATGTTTCCTGAAGAAACATACAATAAGGCGAAAGGTCTTTCGACATACATAGCATTATTCAAATGAGAACACAACAAAAGAATGGGAGTTTTATTCTTAAATAGGTAGGATTTACTCCTTTAGTTTCGGTTTGTACTTTGATTTCCTTAGTTCTCAATTAAAGTACTCAATAGACAAAAATGAGCCACAGTTCAATCAAACAAAATCAGGACATATTCAGTGTGTAAACATTTGTCACTGGGGGTGGCATTTAACAGACCACGTATCAAGCAGAACTAAACCGTTTTACCATAAAACGCATGAATCAGCCTGCAGCTTGCCTCTTCATTTGCCCCATGGATGCACAACAGGTTTTGGATACCAAAATTTAAATCTCTGTCGACCTTGACTGCTCCCGATAAAAGTTTGGATTACTTTGGAATTGTGAATGCTATTATTGATGAAATATTCCCTTCACTATGGGTAGATATTGATTCATTCCCAGCAACTACGAAGTCATTCAGTCGTTCAAGTTTACCATCACATATAAACATTTTGTTCCTATATCAGCGAGTTTGTGTAAGCTGTGAAGAAGGTTTGATCGCGTTTTAAGTCACTGTGAAAGGGAAGGGGCTTCCAGAAATGAGTTCTATTCATTAATACTTGGTTTCAGACGGTTTCATTTTAGTTTCTAAACCAGGTTATTAAGTAATTGTTTTAAGATGAGTGCATTGCCCTCAGTAGGAAATCGTAACATTCTTGATATACTAAAATGAAATCTATCACAGTAGGCCTTTGGTAACTGCTTCCTGGATATCGCTTCTTCGAAGTAAACTTTTTTCCAAGCAATTAGCCTTCCCTGCTAATTTATTTAATCCGCAAACTATCCCATTGTTTGAATACTTTGTAAGTTTCCGCATGACCTTCTTTAGAGCAAAAGCAAAAGAATTTCCAACTTTACAGGGCATTTGATGGATTATCAGTTATATTATAAGTTAATTATCTCAATTCAAAACCCCCTGAAAACTCCTAGGTCCAGCCTACGCTTCTGGCTATTTCATGTCATTGAAAATTGACCTAAAGTTTAGCTGATGTAAATGCACACTAACATAGCTGATGTTTATTCAACTAGACAAAAATTGTTTATTACCAATTTGTGACGTTGAACCACAGGGTAAGAATAATACTTATTCTGTAGTTGAACACTGTCTGTGTACCTTAATGCCAGGTGTTGTGGCTTCGTGTACTTCAAGCGTGGCGTGTTGAGTTTATTAAATTCAAGTTTCAGAGGAAAAGCAATTTATATTAAAGACAAATAATCAAACAAAATTGCTTAACTTTCTTTATGTAGTTAATTAAATTCCACGAAGTTAATTCTAGTGGATTCATTTGTTAAGAAGCAAATTTCTTTGTTCTATTGATGTCAGGTATATACTTAGCCTGAGTAATTAATGGCACATTGCCGTAGAATCTCGTTTCCAAGCTTTAAAGACAAGAAACACCGCCACAGATTAGAAAGAAACGAAGCCTCAATCGACAAATTTTCGGCAGAACGTTTTTAATGCGCATGCTTGGTCCCAGCAGGTGCACGTCGTATTCACAGAAAAGCTCGGGCTAGTGTGCTTGCCTTGGAATGTTCTAATGCGGAACAATACGCAATCATAGGAAACAAAGATGGTAGCACAAGTTGGGCAAGAAGCTGCGATGTAAACAAATGTAGCAGTGAAAGTAAAACGAAAAGCAAAGCACAAAAGTTCGTTATCATCGGGTGTTTAACACAAGGGGGTTAATAGCTGGGGCTTGGAACTCTTTTAGAAAATAGTAAACGAGGGGTGGGGTTTGATTAACCAGGGGTGGTGGGAAATCTTGATTATCATGCTTGGTGTATGCTTACCTCTTTCGACCACTCATGAAAACCTTTCATATGTAGTTATTTACAAATGAGTGAGAACATTTAAAAGTATTAATGCAATATCATTGCATCCTTTAGAAACAACACAACACAAAAATTGCCATATAAGTGACATAAGGGATTTAACATTTCGATTAAGTGGGTCTTAATAAATTCAGTGTGGGAGAAAGAATTAAAAAGTCAATGAATTCCCCCGATGTATTAAGCACCCGACAGAACTTGAGATGGAAGTAAGTAATAACCACGGAATTGTAAGATAAAGGAGGAAACTAATAATTACCATGGAAATCGGAAATTACTAAGAAATTAAACAATTGTGTATTACCGCGGAAATAGAAAATTACAGCGGAAATATAAAAATTACGAATGGACTAGAATGGTGTAAAAACCCAACATTACCACAAATTCGACATTACTCTGTACAGACAGGAAAGCAGACTTACCAACGTACCAAGTTTGGCTTTGGGACCCCTGGTATCAAACACGCAGCAAACTTGACCAAGAACGGTAATCTTGGGGAGGGAGCAATTTTCAATGGTGATTTTCGTTTTTTGTTTACAATTATTAAGTGGGAGGGATAATCAATCACTGTTGGAACATCGCCTTGTAAGACTAGCAGTGTAGGGACCAAGTTGTGAATAGATAAAACAATCATCACTAAAATGCTCCCCGTAGATCATTGAACTATTGGTTGGTGTCCAATTTTCCCTCCTTAAAGCTCTAACCCATTCTTGGAGAAGTTCTTGCTTCTTAATAGAAAATCTTAAAACAGGATTTTTTGTGATAGTCACATTTCAAGACATCACAATACCTTTCTTCTTTCACTGGAAGAAAACTTCATAAGTACATGGCTTTTGTTTATGGGTGTTTCAATCTACTTCCTTTTCATTATGAGTAGTTGTATTTTAGTACAATTGTGTTAGAGATATTTAGTGTTCTATTGACATTTGTTTAGACAAGAAGTAAACCTGCACTTTAGGGGGGTTTTGTTTAAAGGTGTATGGGGGTGTATTATATATCATTCGACTCCCCGTTCATTAACGAGTCCTTCTAGGGATGGGTCGTTGTCCAGGGGGCCTTCCTGACTAGTTAGAGCTGGTATTGCAATTAAAGAGGAGAGGAAGCATAAGGCAAAGACTACTCTGTTGGAGGGACATGGTCTTGCAAGTAGATAACAATGAAAGAGATGCGTCTCTCTGGAGGTGCCGCCATTGCAAAACAAAGAGGAGTGTCAGGTATGGTTCTTTCTTTGCGTTGTCCCACTTAAATATATAGTATACCCCCATACATCTTAAAACAAAAAACGCCCTAAAGTCCAGGTTCACCAAATGTTTACCTAAAGATGGAAAGAAATTCTTCCCACATTCTGGCCGTTTTTTCCTTCATTAGTCCACCTAAAGATGCAATTACATGCTGAACAAGAGACTGTCATGATTTTAAAATAGATTTAGCCATTTTATCTGTCAAATCGTCTTCTTAAATGCGATTGCATAATAGACATCGCGATTGTATCAGGAATCACTGTTTTCAAATTCTCACGTTTCCCAAGATTTTCTGCCAAACGAGTGCCGCCATTATGGAAAGTTAGAAGTTGATGAACTTTTCATCCCACTGAGCACTCTAGCAATGGCTTTTCCTTGACCGTATTACACATGTCCCATTTCAAAAAGGCTTCTCTTTGGCGCCAGATGATTTTAAAAGTCAAAAGTCAAAACATAGCGTCAGGTAAACAGCGGAGGAAGTTAGGTCGAACTTGGTGTTCGGCTTTGAATTGTCCAAACAAGAAAGGCAGTTACTCTAATCTTAGTTTCCCTAGATTTCCATTGGAAGAAGAAAGGCGAGGCTCGCTTTTTTTCTTCTCGTTTTAACGCAAAAAGCCAGTTCCGGTCTGTGTTGGTGACAATGATGATGATGATGATGATGATAATGATAATAATAATAATAAAAATAATAACAACAATTTTTTAAACTTCCAATTTATCTTCTATAGTCTCAAATATAAACAAATACTCTCACAAGTGGCATATTTGGAGTATATATGGCATTAGTAAGACTTACATGACAATCATCACATCACGACATGTCACTCCCGAGGCCTGCTGGCCATTGGGGCACTTTAGCGAGTTCACAATTTTTCGCCACCGATCACGGTTCTTCGCTTCTCGAATACATGTTACCACACTCTTCCCCGTCCATTCACCAATGTCTGTCAACCACGTTCTCTTGGTCGTCCTCTTCCTCTACTGCCTTCCACACTACCTTGCATGATGTCGAAAGCAAGAGTCCCCATCTTTCTAGTGACATGACCGAACAATTGCAGCTTTCATCTCCTTGCTGTCTCTAGGAAAGGCTCATATGCACCGATTTCATTAGTGATCCTCCTTTTGACTTCGATATTAGCGATTTTCTATTTCCACGTGATCCCAAGCAGTATTCTAAAGCAGCGGAGCTCAATAGCAGATATTCGTTTTTCCAGCGCCTTGCTGTGGGTCCATGATTCTAATACATACAAAGCAATCGATGTTATCAATGATCTCATCAGTCTGATCTCGACTGTGATAGATATTCCACTCGAGCTCCACATTCTGCTCGGTTTAGCGAGTTGGTTGGTAGAAATTACTAGTCTTTTCTTGATCTCTTGTTCCAAAGTGATATCTGCATTCAACATGGAGCCAAGGTATTGGAAAGTTTGCACTTCATCTAATTCCACATCGCCAGCTTTGATTTGGAAGTCAGAGGTGTCTCCGACATTTGTTCTCGAGGTGACCAGAGCTTTACGTTTTTAGGCACTGATCTCCATGCCATACTTCCTAGCAATTGTATCTAGCTATGTAGTGAGATCTGCAAGCTCTTCTTTGGATCCTGCGATGAGATCAATGTCATCCGCAAATCTGAGGTTATATCTCTCCCTGCATGCGACTTTGACCATTCCTGATAAATTCTCTAAGGTCTCTGCCATGATTTGTTCCAAGAAGATGTTAAACAGGCAAGGGGACAAGATGCGGCCTTGTGGCACACCAACTGTGGTCTGAAACCACTCAAGATTGTTGTTGTTCATCATCACTGCATTGCTGTTGTTGTTGTAAAGTGATTCTATCATTCTCACCAATCCTGTTCCCATATTGTGCTTTCTCATTACCAACCAATAACGCTTCTCTCCATACACTATCGAATGCCTTCTTGAAATCAATGAAATTGTGATGAAGTTCCATTTGGTGGTTGCGATATTTCTCTCCCAGAATTCTCACGTTAGCAATTTACTCGACAGTGCTCCGTCCACTCCTGAAACCAGCTTGCTCCTCTATTAGAATGACTTCAGCTTTTGTCTTCATACAGTTACTGATTACTTTCAAAAGAACCTTACTTGGGTGACATATAAGGCTAATCGTCCCGTAGTTTGTGCATTTCTTTAGATCTCCTTTCTTAGCAAGCGAGATAATTAGTGATGGTGTCCATTGTTTTGGCCACTCACCGCTACTCCACACCATATTACAAATCTTGTGTAAAATCATTACTATCATTACCAAGTTAAAAGTTCAGGATTAGTCCATTCCTTATTACAGAATATATAGTATGAGGTCCTAATAATACATCCAATCATTTTTCTTATCAAATAGTCAGCATTTTCAACTTGTAACCTTTTCATGATCACGGTAATAATGATAATACAAATAATAATAATAACAAGAATAATACTGTGCTATTATTTGTAAGGTGTTATCAGGACTGTTGATACGAGATGTCCTATTACTTAGGTAACAAATTTTGGTAGCTGAGGCCCTCCCACGGTATTTGGGATAGTTCCAATGAAATCTTACCAGCTTACTTATCCAACCTTATGAAATAAACTACCTTAGGCACGGGCACAGGCCAAATATATGTCTAGGTTCTCTCCTGTACATATTTTTTTTAGAACGTGATCAAATTGTACGTGTATTTAGTAAAACAAAAAAATAATAAGAGCAATAATAATGATAATAAGTTTTTAAACATCACTGCCATTTATTCAAATTTTCTTCCTAATACACAATACTTTTTTCATACAATTACATTTATAATTCCACACTGTTTTCTCCAGGCAAATATAGGTACAGCGAGATTAAGAATAGACGTTTAAGCATGCAACATTAACTGCACTAGTAATAAAAAGGGGGGGCAAGTCATAATAATGATAAAGAATACTAAAATTATCCATGAAAGTCTAATGATATTGGACCAGTCCAGTCCTTATTTATATGATCAAATGTGCAGTATGACGATCTGATAGCTATCTCTGGACACTAATTAACCAGACGATTATGATCTAAGCTAAATCTTTTCATATATTGGATAAATCCTTTGATTTTCTTTTATATAAAGCCAAGTATAGGTATTTCAAAGAATAATAATTTCAATGACACTTCCTGTTCGATTAAATCTTTTTTAATTCCGGATATTTACTCTATTTGTGTTCATGAGATTTCAAAAAATTAGTTTCAAAACAGACAGTTAGTTCAATAACTGTAAAAACAGGTATAGGATTTGATCTGTCGATGATTCCAACATCTGGCCTGAAATTATGATTGGGACTTTTGTAGCCAATAAGGTCAATGAAGAGTTCAAAGTTCACTCACAGAAGATAGGTAATAGGCCAAGGTTGTCCGAATACAGTTATAACTCCATAAATATCGACCCTGGAGCACAGCAGTTGTACAATTGGACAAGAAATGCAGTTGAGACTCGGTCTTTGCTTTGCAAAGACAACAGAGGTTAGAAGATGAAAAGTTACAAATTTTTAAAGTTGATTTTGTTAGTAGGGCCAGGATAAGTACTCTTCTAGAAAAGGAGAAAATGTTATCAGGAAATCTGTCACAGATATTTTGCCATTATAAAACAAACGTAGTGGGTGATTTGTCAATTAAAAATGTAGTGATGATATTTTGCTTGTCCAGATTTGAGAGTTGAATCAAGTCGTGTTGTTCATCCTGTTAATTTAAAGATTTCTAATATTTCTATTTTTACTCTGTACCCTCATTTCGTCTTCTGGTATTTGCTTTTTAAGAACCAGACAGTCTGCATTGACATTGCATTTAGAAGTCTGATAGATATGCTGCAATGTTTCGTCTTCTGAGCGACAAAAGAGATTTCTGGCTGTGGCCTGACAGGAAGTAAACAAGTCATAGAAAAAGTTAAGTTTGAGGCAAAGTACTTTTTTGGTAGCTGTAGATGCCAGACATTTGAGTCAGGGTCGTGTTTGAGCCATTTTCTAATGTAACAAGCAATGACACTGTCACAGGATGTTCTAAGCCATGTTGAGTCCAATTCATAGATTGTTAGGAACCATTGTATCTTGCTAAACACATACCTGTTGACAATTTCCAATTGCAGTCGAGTGTGTACAGGAAGTTTGTAAATTAATGTCAGATAACGATCCAGTTTTCCAAAAATATCATATTTGACTTTGTCATTTGACATTTTGAAGAATATCAATAATAATAATAATAATAATAGTAGTAATAATAATAATTTTTTTTAAACTTCAAATTTATTTTTGACTCAATGCATACATTTAGGTACTCACTTACAAGAAGGCATACCGAAATCAATTACAATTTGTGCCAGAAATCTTAGTAACAAATAATCACGATAAAAAAGAAAGTTACTAACATAAAGCTTAGGATCCGTCCAGTCCTTATTACGTCGACAAAACAGAAAATAAGAAGATCTTATTGTACAGCCAATAATTTTACCTAACAAATAATCATGGTTATCAATCTTGTGAAGTTTCAACATATCAACCAAACATACACTGTACTTTGCTATCCCTCTAACTGAACTCATACTCAAATTAATAAAGTAGACATTATACTTTTCTGCAAGATTTTTGCAAAGGGCTTTATATTTGTTTGATTTTCTGCGATAATTTGATTTAAGATTTGTTTCAAATCCAACAGTTAAATCCAGTACACCCTGTGAATTGCTACATTGAATCAACATATCAGGACGTAGGCTATCTCCAGATATCTAACGTGATGATAAGAAACCAGTAATGTCGCAGTAGATCTTTGTTTAAAGATAGAAGATTCTGTGCAACGATTTTTAAAACTGAATCACGTCGCCACTTGTAACGTCGTTGATTCAAGCGTACAGGACAGCTAAAAACCACATGTTGCAAAATTTGAGAATTGAGACATGGGAAGCATAAAGGATTGTCTACTTTTTTCCAAAGATAATGATTTTTTAAGGCAGGAAGACTATTGATCAAGTAACAGAAAGTGAAGTTATAGATATTGCGAGGTAACAGACTTAACCTTTTATGCCAAACTAATAAATGGTTGCGAGCAAAAAGATTGATCGTTGCCTTAATAACGAAACAATGTAATGTTAAAGTATTGAGAACATTAGATTTTTTCTGCTCACGAAATTCTTTGATTACTGATTTAGTATTTTGAAACCGATCACATTAAACATTAGAATATGTAGTAGCATCAAATACATTGTAAATATCAGGGTCATTTGCATTTTTTAATTTGTTCCTCATAATTACTTGACATATATCGACTAGATGTAGATATATCGACTAAATTAAGGGCATTGACTTGTTCTTAAAAGCAATATCAAGAGTACCACTGGGTGGAATTTCTAGCCATCTTCAAAAATTATTGTGGCATTTGATGTCAAGTAAAGATTTTATCCAAGTTATACCAAGATCACAAGTTGTTAAATGCCATGATATCTTGGGTAGCAAATAGCGATGATATAAAAGAAGTTTATTCTTGGGATGTAGTAGGAGAAAGTCAATTTTATTTCAAAGTTCATCAAATGTATCAACAAAAACATTTTTGTGTTCACAATTGTCAATCTGAAAAGTAGCGTCCAAGATACAAAAGCGTTTGTTAATCTGAACTTGTAGAATTAAATTGCCATTTCCAAATAATTTCGGAAGACATTGCTTGGATAAAGTGCCAGGCTTTACCATTCCAAATGTCATGCATTTATCAACACATAATGTCATCCGACTCCAATTGTACCTAGGGGGGAATGCTTTTAATAACAGCCTATTGTCATACGCTTGGCCTGTCAAGATAACAGCATCATCTGCAAATTGGTACCAATGTTGTGGATGAAGGAGTTTAGTAAAAGAATATCCAAGTTAAGAATATTTATCAGATTTGATATATTGAATGAAAGTATTAATTAACAGGTTGAAAATCAAAGGGCTTAGACAGTCTCGTTGCAAAGCTCCCTTGCCAACATGGACAGAGTCTGTTTTGAAATCAGTACAACTAAATGACAGGTTTTTTGTCATGTTTAATGTGTCTTCATGAACATGGTGGTATTCCAATATGTTATATTTGAAAGAATGGTCAAATAAGATCAAGTAATGTGACAGCGACTGATCTTATTTAAGCTTTGCTTGTTTTAGAACATGAGCCAAGTGAGCTGTCTTTTCAAAGCAGTCAGATAAGCTTTTGATAAAACCTTTTTGAATGGAAGATTCGGAGAAATTATTCTTTTTTAAATAATCATAGATACGATTTCTAAGGACAGATGAGAAAATTTTAAGAGGAACTGAATCAAGAGTTATAGGCCGGACGTTAACTGAGGTATCAGTAGGGCCTTTTTTGTGGACAAGGACAGTAGCAGCATGTTTCCAAACTTAGGGGATTTTCCAAGATTTCCAACTTTCTGTGATGACAGCAGTGATGTAAGATCTCAAGTATGAAAATCTTTTGAAGGGAATAATTGAAATATGATCAAGAAGACATGGACTTAACTTCATTGATCTGATGCAATAAATGACGTGTTGTGGGAGAATCATAATCAAAGAAATTTTGGCGGATCAAACTTAGGAATCCAAGAAGGAATAGCAAATTTTAACTTTAAAAGATGTAGACGTAAAACTCTTTTAAAATGACTTAAAAATTCACTTGAGTTTTAAACAAAGTGTTTGACATAATGCCAGACGTTTTACTTTATTTAATGATCATGGTCAATAGAGGAAGTAAAAAGGGATGAACCATTTGAGAGTTTAGAGCAAAGTAGCTCAGCAACATACCTGATTTCAAAAATGTCCTCACTAGAATTGAGGTAGAGCCTTCGTAATTCTTTTTTTGTTGTTGTATCAGCGTCGTTCTAGCTAAATAAATAAAAGATTTTAAATTGTCGAATTGTTGGGTCCAGATTAGAGCCAGAAATTAAGTGAACTGGAAGGTGAGCTCTGACAAATGATTCATAAAGATGCCAATCAACCTGAGATTTGGAACGTTTAACTCCATATTTAAAGCTAGGGCTAGTCTGTAAATAAGATTCAATTAGACAATCATCATCATCATTATTATTAGAACTTTGTCGAGCATGAATGTCAAGATGAGCTGACAAAGCATGAACATGACGGCAAGATCTTTGATGGGCTTTCATGTCACGTACGTTCTTGCAGGTCTTTCCACATGAGCATTTTATTACTCTTGAACTGGTAAGAATCTGGCCAGAATTAATTGAATGGTCTTCCTTGCTATTTTTCCACTATCGTTTGCTGGTTCTGATGAATTCCTCTTCTTGCAACGCCATTGTTGGCGACCAACTGAAGTGAAATCCAAACCAAAGGAATTACGAATCACAAAGAACAGGATAAAAAACTCCTCATTGTGACAAAAGTCCACACTGATGAGAGGTGACGTAGATCCAGAGACTGTGGAAACAAGGCCTATTGAGGCAGCTGATAGAGAAGAAGAGAAATGAAAATGAAGAAGATGAAAGTACGAGGGTATTCAGAATGAGGTTTAATGATGAATTAGCCACATTAACACCACCAACAAAGGAAAAAATTGCAGATACAGAAAGGTTGAGTAAGGAGAAAACACTAGTTGAACTGAGGTTCCAACTAACAAAATTGAAGTATGTGAAAACTAGAGATGCGAGAATTCGTAATAGTAAATGTTCCAGGAAAATCAAAGTGTGCTCTATGGGAAGACACAAGGTAAAAAGCAAATGAAAGGTAAAGTTCCGGAAATTGAAAAGAATTGGAAGAATTATCGGCTGGAACATCGCAGAATGCCATTCAAACACAGTAAAGAAAGTGGATGAATACAGTTGCATAAAAATAGGAGAGAAGGTTACGGATGGTAATGCACTGGTAATCAATGAAAAGAAACTAGGTGAGATTGTCAAGAAACAAGCGATTGATGGTATACAAAACTACTGGTGGAAAAAGCTCTAAGGTGCATGGGGATCAATGATAAGATGTTTTAATTGATGGATAGAACAACCTGAGGAGATACCAACATGGATACCACAGGGATGAACCGTATTACTACCAAAGTCTGAAGATTCGAGAAAATAAGAAAAACTAAAGACCAAGAACATAATACCTATTACAAGATATTTACAGATATGTTAGGAAATAACATGAGTAAATATGCAGGAAAGAAATAACATCTGATACAGAAGCCAGGTTGAAACTTGTTCCGGAGTTCAATTCTAAAATTGGAACACAATTACCAGTAAACCCTTGAATTTTAAAAAAGGGTTTCTGGAGGGTTGCAGCTATCTGCTGGTTGGTTTTTGTTTAAGTGAAGTTCCAGTGGCCATGTTGATTGAGCAGACTAGTTGTTGCAACGTGGGTGAAAGAGGCACGGAAAGAGTGAAAAGGACATACAGCTTATTTATCAATGATTTGAAAACCTACCAGGAAAGTCAAGAAAAAATCGAAATTGCAAAGAAAATGGTAGTGAAGAATTGTGTAGAGGTGGTGTTTGAAACTGAGAAAATGGTGAAAGAAGAATGACTAAGGAAACAATGCTGGAGGAAATAATGAAAGCGTTAGAACAAGACAAAAATGAATTTTACAAGTTTCTTGGGTGTGAGCAAGCAAACAAAATTGATGTAAAATGAGTGATGGACAGAGTGAAGAAAGAGATCTGGAACAGGTTGGACAACCTGGTTGGACTTAATTTAAATGACCAAAATTTGTTGAAACCTGTGAAATGTCTAGTAATACCTGTGACTGGATATGCTATGAATGTAATTAATTTTAGAAAAGGCGAGTTGGATGAATTGGACAGGATTGTAAAAATTGTACTGGACAGAAAGTGGTTACATGGAAGACAATCAGGTGATAACAAATTATACGCAAAAAGGAGCAAGGGTAAGGGGACTCAAAAGCTTCAAAGAGATGTGTGAAACAAAGACAAGAGTTACATGTCACACAGCAATGTCAACAAACAAATGGATACAACTAGCATGGAGGAATGAAATCCAAATGGACAAAATCTCATTGAATAACAAATCAGAAAAAGCAATTAGAGGTGCTCATGCGATGGAATCGTTCAATGAAGGGACAAATAGCGATTGGTAAAGATTACATGACAGAATTGAAAGCAGGATGAAAAAAGCTGAAAAAGATATTAAACGATGGAAAGAAAAAAAACAAACAACTTATCTTGGAAGGCAAGGAATTACTAGTGAAATACCTAGAGTACAAAAAGCAGGATTAAGCATGGTTGAACTACAATATAGACCCCCAGGAAAACGGTATCAGTATTAGCACTAGAAGAACAAATGGTTGAGACAAGAGCTAATTGTGACGAAAGCAAAGAGAATTTGTTCAATATCTATTAGCAGAATGCAGAAAACTGGCAGGAACAAGGTACGTCAAGCGAAATGATAACACCTTGAAGGCTCTTTTAGTAAAATGGGCCATGGAGAATGCACTGTTACCCAAAGGAGCCAAATGGTACGAAGTGAAGTGTGAACATGGAAAAGTGATTAATAAAAACAGTTTCTATGGAACTGGAAGCACAGAAAAAGGACAAATTGTGTAGTGAAAAGGCCAGACCTAACGCTGGAAGACACCATCCAGAAAACAATCATATTGTGTGTCCAAACGAAGCCAACAAAGATGAAAAAAGAGAAGAGGAAACTCAGAAAATATCAACAGCTTTGTTTTGAATTATGTGAACGACGAGATTATAGAATGAAAGTAGTCTCACAATAGTTGGTTGTCCTGGTGGAGGACTGAAAGAAAGGAAGGAGCGTATCAAATATTTTTTACAATGATAATGAGAACGTTCACCCTAGAATCCACAACTAACAAATTTTGGTAGTTGTAGATAGTCTTCTCCTCTCACTCCCTCTTTTCAATATCGAATCACAAATATAAGATCGAATACTTTGCGTAACACACGTATGATTGATGATACATTAATGACCAACACAACAGATTTTTTTCACCTGAACATACCTCAGAAAGAGAGAGTGAGAGAGAGACAATAGGTCAATTATTTGTTTCACAGATTCGTAATAAATTTTTATGAAATGCATAACTTGTTGATAAAAGAAATAATATTCCCGAGACTTAAAAATACCTGGTGGGGAGCCAGCAGGAACTAGCCGGACTTGTGGATAGGAGGGACTCTTTATCTTCGGCTGAAATGACCGTCCTAGAAATGGTGTTCTCGATATACGCAATGGTGGCTGTTTTACATAAAACCCACAGTCCTTGTATGAGTGAAATGTCAAGCATTACTTTTTCAGACAATAGCGTAAATAGGACTGGAAACAATGGTGATGATCTCTCATCCGACAGGTGTTCTGTGTCACAGCAGCGCAGACCCGCTCGTCATTTTGCTTCTACTGGAGGAAAATTGAAATGGGATCAGGAAATTAATAAGATAGCTATGAAATGCTATTTAGGAAGTGAAACAAGGAACCGAGGATTCTACAAAAGAACGCTAGGCATTTGGAAGGAGATTAGAGTGTTTCATCTCAGAGATCCAACAGCTTGCAGGCTAAGTATTGTGTATTATTAAAGGGAAATACTTGTCTGATTTAGGAAATGAAGAAATTCAGAAAAAGATCGACCAACCATTGAAAGAGATAACAGATGAAAGTCAAGTAAATGATGGTAACTCCCAATAATGAGAATGCAGCTCATGCTATTGATGAAAGGCCAGGTACGAGTATAAACGAGCAAAGTGAGACTGAAGTACGCAATCGTAGTGTAGAACAAGTTGAGATCCTGGAGAAACTGAAAAAAGGTGAATGAAAGCACAGTCCAAATAGTGCCAAAGTTGAAGAAAACACAACTTAATTGAAAAGTACAATTAATAGATTTACCCATCAAAACGTAGGAGATATTAACCCAATGTTACTTGCAGAGACAAGTGAGGTTTCACACATGATGGAAAACTAGAAAGAAGTAAAGAAGAAAAAACAGGTGCTTTGGTGGAAGACGCAAAGGTCAATGAAGATTAGAGACTTAAAAAAAGACGAAAGCTGGATCAATTGAAAAAAGAAACTGAACAAAGTACTTGAACAATCTTTTTGTGGTACAAAACAAGAAAATCACCTTGCAAATTTGCGACGTTGTGCTAAAATAATACCTAAAAGCTTTTTTCATCTGACGCTCTCCAGAGTATGAAACGTCATAAAGGAAAGTATATATATGGCAACCTATTTATGCGAAACATGTAGCAAAACTAGCCAATCATAAACAAGAAAGGAAACAAAGAAAGAGAAAATGATGAAACAAGACATTATTGAAAGAGTCCAACTGAAAAAACGAACTCTTTTTGCCTACAGAGTACTGCTTTTCTTGTTTTTATGTAGACAGACTCCAATACACTTAGATGAAAGGAAAATTCTCGTCCTTATACATTTTGGCGAATTTTGAATTTTCTAGTAATTGTTGGTCTATGGCAGAATCGCATGTTTTGGCAGTCATTTTCGCTTTGCAAGCGCGAGATGGCTGTTTTCTAGGAGGAATTGATGCTTGGCGTCCAGTGGCTGTAACATGTTTGATCCTGTCACCCAGTCTTTGAGAAGTGCGACCTACATACCGAGCTCCACATCGGCACAAAAATTCATATAATACTAAGCTTTTTTGTGTTGTATGTACACAATCCTTGTGAATGGATGGCAAGATCTTCATAGTGGAAGTGGAGTGCCGCAATAAGCTTTTAATTTTGTAATAATTAAAGTTAATTTTGTATGACCAACTAATTAAACACAAGGCATCGTCTGAAGAGGATCTCAGTTCATTAAAAGCCGGATGAAGTGATTTGTCACATGCTTATGTCGGCACTCCAAAGGACCTTTCGGACTTTTACATGCACAGGGAACATTTTCAGGCAATAAATTCTTCAAGGTGTAACAAAGACATTCTTATATTCACAAAACCTGATAAAGGATCTGGGGTAGTAATTCTAACACAAATGACTATATCAATAGAATGTTTGATATATTAAATGACCACGAAAAGTTTGAAAATGACGATACCGCACAAATTGAAGGCAAATTACAACGTAGGATATTAGAGATTTTTTAAAAAAATGGGTTAACTCGCGAAATTTACGATCAGATTCGTCCTACGGGTTCGCAACTTCGACGTATGTATGGTTTACTTAAAACACATAAGAACAATACTCCACTTAGGCCAATTTTATCCATGATTGGGTCTGCTCATCACAAATTGGCTAAATGGCTTTCTAATCTTTTAGAACCAGTTTTGAAAATATACAGCAA
>JANTCA010003378.1:0-10803 GCA_024741275.1 Chironex yamaguchii | reverse complement strand
TCTATCTATCTATCTATCTATCTATCTATCTGTCTGTCTATCTATCTATCTATCTATCTATCTATCTATCTATCTATAAATCTACATGTCTTTAAGTGTGTAGTAGTAATTTATCCTGATTCAAATTTTATTTTATACTTGCATACAATTACCATGTTCGTAACGTATGACGTTCTCTAACTTTTAGTGCCATTGTCTAGCCTACGGGCAATCTAAGCAGTGCAACCGCGGTTCTTCTTAGCGATATGACCACACCTAGTGATTTCTAACAAACAGGTGGTAACTCTTCTCAAGTTTTGAGTGACCAATCTAAAAGATAATTCGTTCCACGATCTTGTTTTTAAGGTTTTGAATCTAATCGTGGACCTAGACCCACCATCCCATTGTGACTACCAAAGTGTTTAGTTGAAAGCGGGCTTCATCCTCAATACGTCCGAAATGCGTGCGATAATTTATATTTCAATAACTGAGGTTTTATTATTTTCAACATTTTTATGTTGTTATTGTGAATTGTTTCCATAAACAAGGTAATTTATGTCGCATTACTGAGCGCCTGCAATTGCTTCCAATCCTTTTTTCATATTTTTCATATCATATAATATTGTAAGTACAGTTAACATTTTGCATGACGAAATTTTTTGTTGAATGTTATACTACCACATTGTGCCTATCTTTACAAACACGAAGCAACTCCACATTGAGGAAACGCTTAAATTTTTAGCGGCTATTGACCTTTATGGCAACATTTACCTCAGTCTTACTGCTTCCTAACAATAGAGTATTCAAGTGCACAAAGCAAGGGGGTGAACAGATGTTACGAGTCCATAATGGACTAGTGTAAACCAGCTGCTTCCCTCGTGTCACAGGGAATTTTCCTATTGTAGGCTTAGACCCAGAATACAGATGACAAACAAAAGCAAATCAACAACCTAAGAACTTTTTAAAACTTTTACAAACTTTGTGGCTGACGCTGACATTTAGTTTCCTACTTTTAAATGAATCAAACAAAGACCTCGTTTGAACTTGAAGTACTTGCTTGAGTACGAATTTTGAATAGAATTAACGAATGTTTCAGTCTGTCTTTATAGCAGCTTGCGAACCATTATGTTCCCTAGTTATGTTTTCATCACTCACTTTTATCTCAGGTTTACAATGAAGATCGTTATAATCTTCAATATTATGCTTTTCAGAAAAATCAATCAATTTTACCGTAAATTTATGTAATCATCAATGCGAGGACATAGTGCTTAACGGGAAACATTTGAGGAGAAACTTGCTACACTTTCTCACTGGACTACACAACACAACACTAAAACACTACAAAACACTACACTACACAACGCTACACAACTTTACAAAACACTGCACGACACTACAAAATACAACACTACAAAACGCTACACAACACAACACAACGCTACACAACATTACAAAACGCTGCACAACACTACAAAACGCTACACAATACAATACAACACTACACAACGCTACACAGCACTTACAAGACCATACTACACTCCATCACATTACACTACATTCTACCGCACTCTACCACACTGCACTCCACTACGCTCTACTCCACTATACTGTAGCCATCCTCTGAAATAAATGTCCTCATATTTTAGCTTTGTCAATCAACTGTGAAGACGATAACATGAAGTTAAAGATGACATACGCTTCAAGTAGACAAAGCTTGACTTGTTTATCTCTCCATGCACCTATCCACAAATTGTTATTCGAAAATTGAAGGGCTGTGTATATGAGATATTGAATAACTTGCAGTCTTTTTGTCTGGTTGGTTGGCTAGTTTGTGGCTATCGTGCAATATGGTTAGTTTGTCGCTAAGTTTGTGGTTAGATGCTTCACACATGGATCAATTAGTGGCTTAATGTTGGGTTCTTTGCTTAAAACCATAATTAAATAGACAATGATATTGCAACCCCACCAGCATGGTTATTTAGCTCTAGAGCTGTACAAAAGGTTAGTGTGTGTGTTGGCCTGAATCATTGAAATATGGCCACATACGGTCTAATTATTATATTCTTTGTCCTTTTTACAGTTTGGGTTATTTAAGTGCCGCAGATGTCGATCATAGCAAAGTGGCATGAAAGAATTGTCTGGGATTCTTTGAAAACTTAATTATTTATTTAATCTCCCCTAAATTTGCTAGGGGTTCGCTATTGGCTCGAAAGCTTGGGAGCATTAGAAGTTGCTCTAACATCGATCACCGTCAGTTACACCGCTAGGCTAAAAGTGTTGTTTCAGTTTCCAACTGCGTGAAATGTGTAATATTGATCTGTATCTTGCTCCCAATCTTGCATGTTCTAAAGAGAATGTCACTACTGTGTTATGACGTTTGATAGACTCTGCATTGTTTTTCCTTTTTTCGTTTATTGCTTTAATGCAATCTACCGAACGTATTTATGTCACTGAACATCTATAATAAAATTGTTTTTATCACACATTACGTCTCATTTATGATTTTTATTAAACAGGAATTAGAGGAAGAAATTAGAAAGAAAACAGAACAAGTGGCGCACGCGCAGTCTGTTGGGATGAAATGCTTACAAGAAGAACTGCAACAAAAGACTGAGGTTAGAAAATTTGTCGAACTTGGTTGCAACTGAGTAAAGTGTATTTTGTGGACAATACTTGAGATCTGTTGAGACTGCTTTTAGAGACGACAGATGCTATTTTGGCTTATCTAAAACTACAAGAGATAGGAAGAATATTAGGACTGACATGATTGTTTTAAAACTCTTGGTCAAATTTGACGAAAAACTGTCACAGACATGAAGATTATGACGAATTTTCTGAGCACTAGGCAATCTGCAAGAGGTTTAAGGTCCTGTGAAGTACATAGATTGGCGTAGAAATGTATCAAGTTTTAAGCAATTATTCAACTTGGTCTAGTAATATCGTCTTACAGAATGACTCGCCATTTCGTTGACTGAAGTAATAGAGCTTGGATATCACGTTGTCAACACATTTTTACATAATTAGGGATAGCTTTGACAGTGTTCAACAGAATCAGGTGACTCTTTGACATTGCATACTTTAAAATAAAACACTTTTTAAGTGCTCACATTGCTATCGTTGTGAAGAAAATTCACCATAATGATCTGAATTGAGAGTTGCAAGTCGTTGTTAATGGATATCCGACCTTGGTTTAAGTCGTTTTGCATCTTTTCTCAAAGGAATTACTTGAATGCAAGATGACGAACACTAAACAAAGGAAACAAGTACAAGAAAAGGTGCGATAGTATCACATGCCACTTATATTATGTATATTTGCAATTTTTAACCTTAGGTGACAGGGCGCGAGATGACGTTCCAGATCAGGACCCGTAAACGTGTACATACGTTCTAGCCCCCAACATGCTTTTCGGTTATTGCGTGTCCGAGAATCATGCAATGTTTGCCTTGTACGAAGTGCTGTGGTCATTTTAGAAGGATTTGGCGTTAGTGTCTTTGACCAAATCCGTAAATCCGAAATACGTCTTTTCTCTTCAACCTGTCTCACTGCAGAAATATATTTCTTCTTTGAATCTCCCTTACAAATATTGTATGATGTGACTTTTTATAGATTAAGCGTGTTTGTGTACTTATGCCGAATGCTGTAAAATTTGTAAAGATAAGCTTGAGGTTTAGTCACCAAAATTGCTACAGAGCTAAATCCAAGGCCTTTCGGCAGTAATCGTGGTCTGCTGCGTTGCAAAACCATTATGCCTTGCCATTTTGTTGTAGTCTGTAAGCTCAAAGCTTTAAGTTCAACTGTGATTGTAATTTGCTCCATCTATACCAACACTTTTCAATCGATTTCAGTTTATCCCACACCATGAAGTAATCGATTAAACCTTAATAACAAAAACATCGCAAGTATCATGTTAAAGTGCTCTTAGACCTGCTGTACAAGTTATTTCTCTACTGTAATACTTTAAAGCATTGTGTATGTTATTTATTTGTTTATAGACGGACGAGCTGAGCCATGAAAAGAAGCGAACTGAACAATATGAAGCAGAAATGAAAAAATTACGCTGTCGCGTTGAAGAACTGAAGCGACATTTAAGTGAAACAGAGGACAAGGTATGAAAGATTTTGTAACGTTTTACTGTTGTAAAGATAAGCAAATTTGCAGGCAAGTCAACAAAACTCAGTATTCAGTAAACAGAGTGATAAATGAGACGAATGACGACAATTGATCATAGCAACTAGAAGCAATTACTTTATATCTTGGAGTAGTACAAGATTCTTTTCTCAATCTAATCCAACTTGAGTTAAAGTATCTTTAGCGGACATTTTGACGTCTCGAATTTTCCTATTTCTTCTTAGAAAAGTATCATTATTTTTTGCTCTTACGTCCTTTTCCTCCTCTCTCTCCTCTTTTGTCCACCTTTTCCCACATTTCAAATAATACTTCTTTCTGTTCTTGTTTTGTTTTTCTTTATATCTTAAACCTTGATTAAGTCTCTTCCTAACCTGTTCTGCTGTTTTTCGCTTCTGAAATATGTTTCGTCTTGCATCTCTCCTTATCTGACTCACTATCGCTCACATTCAACACGTTTGGGCGTTCTTCTGGTTTTTGCTTTAGACTTAACACTATAAACAACTTTGGCAAATTAATTGCCCAACAACGTCTCTTGCTTCCGTTGTTTTTTGCTTATGCTGTTCATTGTCACTCTCCTACATCCCTGACTTCTCTTCTGCTCCCCTCCCCTTCTCTTTTTTGCTTTCTTATTGTCCTCTTCTTTTTCCCCATTTTCTTCTGTGATGCAATTCCCTTCGTCTGTCTTCTTTTCTTATCATTTTCCGTTGTCTCCTCCTTTTTACCATCTCATTTCCCCTGTCTCTCATGGTGATCCTTGATCCCCTTTGTCTAGTATCCTACTGCTTTTCGCCTTCTCTCGGTCTCCACTAATCACTACGTTGCGACTTCCTGTCTTCTTTTCTAATTTGCAGTCCTTGCTTTATTTGTGTTCTGCCTTCTTCTATATCACTTTTTTTCCTGATAAGGCGTTCTAGTTAATCCCTTCTATTACTTTTTGCCCTTCTTCTCTTCTGTACATCCTTCTTCCTTTTCTCCTATCCTCCATGTCTTTTGCATTCTCCTTTTTTTCAGTTTTCTCTTCTCCTTCACATCTTCGTATCTGTCTTTTTTTATCTTTTCTCTTCCTCGTACCGTCTTTTTCTTTTGAGTTTATGAAATTATTTCTTGTTTATCGAAAAACTTTCTTTGAGGGTTGACAGCTCATTGTGAATATCTTGAGTTTTTCTTGTTCTTGTCAAGGCTGATCGTCAAGCAAATTTAGTTCGTCGATTGCAGAGATCACTTGAGGAAAAATGTCAAGAAGCAGATAATCTACAGACAGAGATGCAACATTTAAATCAAAGGTATGCAACCTGATCAAAACATACATTTTTTGTTTTTCTAAAAGCGACCTGTACCAAAATGCGTCGAGAAAAACAATTTGAAGGGTTTTGACGAAACTGTAGAATGCTAGATAAGTATAACTTGGCATATACCTCTAGGTTTATTCATTATCATTTGTTTGCAATGCTATAAGATCATCAAATAAGATAAAAGATTGTTGCATTGTAACCTGATCTAATTTTTTCAAATTCTTTGGAGTATTTTTTGTATAAGCTTATTTGCGAATTTTCATAGGACTAAGGTGTTAATTGTGTGGAGATACAACACACGTAATTTTGCAAATATTAGAAAAATTATAAGTGACGTAGAATTTGGAACAAATTATTGTGCTCAGTTCTGTAGTCGAAATAAACCAATTGAAATAGCACTTGTGATATAATTTAAAATTTGTCATCTGCATTATAAATATTGGAATAAAATGAATTACCAGAGCCAAATTAAACTGAACCAAACTAAACTAAATAAGCTAGAAAGGGATAATAAAAAACGTTTAATAATGATGAAAACATTAAACTAGAAAATATCGAATAGAAAACAAAAAAACTAGTACATTAAAGAAAAATAAAATGAACTAGACTAAGATCAAATAGAACAAAGAAAATGAATAAAGCGAATTAAAATGAAAGAGAATAAAATTAAAGAAAGCAAATAAAACAAACGTAAAGATACAAATTAATCAAATGTAAATATCATAAGTAATAGTGTCTTAAATGGTGCAATCAATGACTTTGATTTTGTCCAACCGAGTGCTTCAATTTGAGGGTAATTATTAAATGTAGTAAGCACTTAGTCGCCTGTAATAATATTATCTTTGACTTCTTTTATACGAAGGCCTATTTATTTTCTGACAGGTTAAGAAGACAAAATCAACAGACTAGGACCAAGGAAACAGAAGCAACAAACGATAGTAGTAATTCTGATGAGGAGCAAACGGCTGAAGTGTAAAAATTATTGATAACTTTCAAAGATATTCAATTCGGTTAAACCAGGAGTGCAAACATTCGTTGGTAAACTTGCTGTACTCTCCTAAGAAGAGTTAACGAGCATCTTGGGAAGACAGTTGGACTCCGAGGCAAGATTTCATCATTTGTTGAAGATGAAACACATTATTGCTTGATGAACATTTCAAGTAATCTTAGTTGAACATATTCAAATTGATATATTTGGTTAAGTAAGATTAGGCAATTTACAAATTCAAGGCTATCTTCTCCATGAGTGCTCAACAACGATAAAGCATTAAGAGGGTTTCAGTTTCATCATGATATATTGTCGTTTATTATGGGTAATTCTAGTACGATTAACAAATTAAATAACACTTATTTTGTCGAGTAAAGATATAAAAAGTTTTATTGTATCTTATGAAATCCGGATTAAATTATTAAGTTTTTAACCTAGGATTTTCTCTTGATGACCAGGAAACGGAATTAGCCAATATTTCACTTTGGTGTAGCAAGTTTTAAGGAAGACCCTGCAAGTCGGGCTATTTAATTGTTATTTTACACAAATACCACCCATACCTTTTCAGATGAAGACAACGAACTGTTTAAAGTAGAGTTTTACATCTCTGAAACTAATTGTGTACCAGCAGTAATGATTTGGGTTTGTGCAACACCCCCCTCTCTCTCTTAGGACACACAGTTGTCTTATTATTATGGAAAGAATTCTTTGTCTTAAGTGCATTCCCATCTTATCTGTTGTTAAAGTAAGGATGTTGTGCAGCTTCTGATTATTATCTTAAACGGAAAAAGACATGGTCGGTACACTGACAATGTCTATGGCCATTATTGAGGTAAAATTTAAGGCAGTAACCCTTGCCATATGAGCTCAATGTCACCCTATTTACAAAGGCGAAGACCTTCATTTGCTAGTCGAACAGGCCTTTCTCTGTTTATGAGTTATACCTCTTTTAGATATAAGGAATTTTGGAATATAAGTGCTTTGCCGGTTGTGGAAATGTAGTATTTGTTGTCTGAATTTGTGCTATCTTGCCATCATCCATCTTTTACGTTTTACTACAAATGTCTTCTTTAGAATTCAACAAGGCACGTGCTTAATTATTCATATACTTCGATTGCTGAAAATTAGTGTAATGACGACATTCATCCTCCACATCATCCACGATCAAATCTTTTTAAGTATGATCGACTGAGTGCTACGGTTACTTCATGATTTTCATGTCACCTTAATTGTTTGGAGGGTGTACAATAATTTCGAACAAATTTACAATGGCTTGTGCTTCCAATAAACATCTAAATATTTGCCTCCAATCTCTTCATTAACCTTCTTTAGATATTAGTAATCAATAGTAGTAGATTGTCTTCCAAGAGTCATCTCAAGTGTCATCTCTCCACTTCACGTAGTTGCCAAAGTGCATGGTACCCTTCTCATGGGATATGTCTGTTTTTGCCCATTGTCTTTGTAACCCATATTTAGATGACTGAATAAAGAATGTGCTTGAGATTAAGGGCCTTTGTTAATTAAGCAACACGAAAAACAAATGTTCTTTACAGCTATCACTCAAAAGTCAGTCAGTCCTTTCATATCGATTCGTCAATTGGCACTTTACTTATAGGTATGCTCATTAGAAAGGCTCTCCTTCGTTTGGACCTTGGAAACGTATCTGGATTTGGTGGAAGACGTTTGACAGCAATTTCGTCTGTCTGTCTGTCTGTCTGTTGTTAAGTCTTTCCCAGCTGGCAACATTACTATTCCTGCCAGGGAACCTGCTTCCTGACATTCAAACCTCGAGGCAGGCTCTTCATCATTTTTCTCAAGGCCATACATTTCTGTTTGGCTGGCCTTGATTGAAGTAAGGTTCATCTGTTGTTCCAATTTTCTGTGGTTAACTCCCAACATTATTTCTTTGAACTCTCTTTCACTTGACGTCCTGTCTCTCTACATTGGTCAAAGGCGGCAATCAACATCCTTAATTTTTTGGCAACCTTGCTCTCTGTAATTTTTCCCAGACCAAGCTGCTTAAGAGGTCTTGTTCTTTTCTATTTATTTTTCAGTCGCTTTGACTTTTCTTTTCGCCTGGCAGCTCCAGATTGAAGTATTCTCTTCATTTTTAAGTGTTCAGTCAGATACGACACTAGCTGACAGAAAATACAATTGGCTATTCGGACTTAGCTAGGCAGAGACTGATATCACTATCCAGTCCTTAGCATTTAACAAGAGGAATTTTGCATATAGTGATGACAGACATGTGACGGTATTTGTTTCTCGGGGATTTCCTTTTCGACAATTGCTACATTTGTTTCCTATAAAGCATCTTTTCTGAATCATGTCGTTTTTAAAATACAATCTGCTTTTAGAAATTAGATTCCTTTGATACACTTAAAATTCACTTTCGACTACAGATAAAAATTTTGCTATTACTTGACGAGGCCCCTAGACCTCGAGGCCCTGGGTCAGTTTGTCCATTTGCCCCCCTCTTGACGGCTCTCCTCACTACTACAGTTAAAATCTTTATATTGAAACGTTGTGTATCGATACGGTAAATTAAAGTAATTTCCTGTATGTAGAACTCGGGCAAGGGTAACTCCCAGCTTTCGCTATAACTTTGGCCAATAGCGTAGCTACAGCGAACAGGGGCGACGTCTCATACACCAGTGGAAAGGAATATGAAAAGGTTTCCCTACCTTTGTGGTTATCCTTACAGTTCCAATACGTAGACAGCACGTCATTGTAAAATCGCTTATGTTAACCCAACCCCGACATACAAATGTTGTATCTACGCCACTAATTTTACATATCCTTTACTGTAATGAAATAAAACTAAAGAGATATAATTATGACGTACCAAAATGAAAGGGTCAATACCAGGGACGCCGAAGAGGGCGGTAAGCGCTCCTCCTGCCTTTTATTTGGAGGAGCAGGGGCGACAAAAGTGCCCTTTGTAGCAAAATTTAACCTTTTTATCCATTCTTGACTCCAACATCACTTTTTGCCTTACTATGTGTTGTTGAAATCACGAAAACAAGCAAAAATAACACACCACATTACTTCACGCAGTTATTTCTCAATAGCATCAATATTATCACTATGATGAAGATTACGTTATTAAGGATGTCGATGACAGTAATTATGAAGAACAAAGTGCCCCTTTGCAAAACACTGCCCCCCCTGCCTGTTATTTCTTCCGGCGTCCCTGGTCGATACTTTGATTTATGACAATTTCACCAGACATTGTTCTTGTTAAAGGTATGATATTTATTTATATCTATTACTTAGTAATTGTTAACAAAAGAGAGAGAATAATTGTCTGTAGAATAATGGATCTTAAGAAACGTCGAGGGAGCAATCCTACTCTTTTCGATATGTCTTCCCATATTACGAACGATGTGGTATTTGAGTGGACTGGAAAGAAGACTAAATTAGTCAAGGCTAATAAGTAATTTATGGACCTTTGTATTTAGTAAATAAACATATCAGAATCAACTAATTAATTACATGGTCCACGTCCTTACCAGTGTTGGCAGGAATCAATAAAATGCACTTGTACTATCGCAGACAAATATCCTAGTTGCATTTCAAAGACAATTCTTATTGGACACATCGAAGTGACGTGTTGTGAGCAAATAAAGTTAAAAAATCTTTAGGCAACACAGAAGTCAACCAAAGTTATATACAAACATCTGCTGGACAAATCAATATCGTCTTCAATACCATCTACAATGCAGTGGAAGGCAATTGGATTGGGAAGCCTTTATAGCAGCACACTAAAGCAGTGGAGTGCCAAAGTGAGTACAAATCTGTTTCTGAGCGATATTACAGAAAAGACGTAGATTCAACACTTAAATGCAGGGGGAGTCATAATTTGATGTGATGCCTGCAATGATAGGTGGATCTTTAATCATAAGTTTGCAGAATCAGAAGTGAAGACTACAAGTCAGGTTTGCAATCATTTATACCGTACATGGTTTAATGCTTAATGTTATCATCTATGAAAACCCTTAAGCCAAATAGCAGCTTGGAAGAAAAACGTATGTAAGCACAGCTACTAATCATACGCTGGAGTTAGTACTGCTAATGGGTGAAAAACTGCATGCAATGTGTACAATCGGCACAATAAAGAAAACTATAATAACTACAACACAATAACTATAGTGCAGACTATGCTGGCGTATGTTATTGATCCGAAGCAACTGTATTATAAATAATCATGCATAGTTAAGATCTTTCACGACTAGAAAGATCTTGCCATCCATTCACAAGGATTGTGTACCTACCACACAAAAAAGCAGTAGTATATAAATTTTTCTGCCGATGTGAAGCTCGGTATGTAGGTCGCTTTTCTCAAAGATTGGGTGACAGGATCAAGCAACATGTTCCAGCCACTGTACGCCAAGCATCAATTCCTTCTAGAGAAC
>JANTCA010003377.1:0-10803 GCA_024741275.1 Chironex yamaguchii | reverse complement strand
GACCCTTGAGTTTCATTAATTATCCCTCCAACGACTGTTGGGCTCATAGGATAGCTGGCAGCAATCGTTACCTGTGCATCACCTGTCACCAGTATTCAACGTGTGATTTTCGCTCCAAAACATAGCTACTCTTGTGGAAATCAAAACATCATCATTTTCGCCGCGAAAAAATTCGCTTCGTGCGAAAAAAGTCGCCTAGTGGAAAACCGGCTTAAGAAACGCGTGGGTAATGTGTGGTACCAGGGTAAGATAGGGGGACAAAGCCCTCTTTTTGATCAAGCTTGTTCCCTATCTTAAAAAGTGGTTGATGGAGCATGTCAGAAATTTATTTTCATCTGTTCTTCCGATCTCCATAGCGTTGACTTCCTTATCAGAAATTTCTGGTTGTACGCTGGTATTCTTCAAAGGTCTTGCATCACAGATTGTAATATGATGCTGCTGTTTAGAGCACACAGTGTTTTATGATGATGGGGAAAAGATGGAATATCAAAAGATGGGAAACATAGAGCGGGGTAGACGAAACTAAACCTTTCCCATGCGCCTCTGAGCAGCTCTTGAATATTACAATGTCAACTTATGTTTTCCATTCCTATCGTAGCATGACATTAACAACGACAGAAAAGGGGTATGCACCCCCGATTGAACATATAGGGAAGCCAGCAAGCATTTTACAAGAAACAACATTAGCAAAAGAGGAGTTTAAAAAGGCATCGACGTATTACCCTTGGTGGAAATCATCCTATTTACAGACAAGAAAGGAGCAACTGAAGGATATCATCAACGAACTCGATCCTCATAAACCAGTGAGTTAAAATCCAACTTGTAGTTGAATAAAGAAAACTATATCCTCGTTGCACAAGAGAGATTAAATTCCTCGTTAAGTCCGAAGTGGGTGAGTGTCAATAATCATACCCGATCCTGCAGCCCTGAGCCAGGGGTGATGGAAGTTTATTCTGTGATAGCAAGCCCGTTCCCTCCTTAGCTCGAAGGGAGCTCAGGCACCAATTGTTACCGGTTAGGTAAAGATGATGCGGTTCGGTGGACCCCTGGCAAGTTGACGTTATCTTGGTTACAGCGTGACTCGGAACTGAATACGTTATCGCAGCGGATGAGCAGTCCGTCACCTATGCTTATTCAGCCATTTAACTAAAAAGCGATTGATCATATATCATTATTTTCAGTGAGGAGAAGAAAGTCTAGGATGTTGGTTGAGTGGCATTGCCTTAGAATTGCTATTCGAAAGATGAGGGTAAATGAGCCTCTCAGTACATCAATCACTCACACAAATATAGCAAATATAAACCCGTTCATAAGCACTGTGACTGCACTTATAGGGTTAGTTCATAAAAAGGTGGAGTTTTCCTATTTCCTGCAATAAGATCATGCTTAAAACCCAAATGAACTTGGAGCACGTTTATTTCTGTCGACAATGTCAACCCACTCTGGACAACCGAAAATTTTGAAGTCATCCTGAACACGGGGCATCCATTTTGTTTGCATATAGAGTAGTAATAAAGGCTGGCTTTCCAGTTGTTTATTAGTGTTTTCCCGTGAGTAGATCATTTCCGGTTCACTTGACTTCGACATCAGGCCAGTGAGACCTTGGTCGTCTTTTAAAGAGCTCTGCATTATGTAGGGTTAGCTTCAATCTAGGAGTCGTTTAGGTGTCTTATAGCACTCGCTTCTATGCAGGGAGCCAGAGAATGCTCTCTTTAGTACACGATATTCCGTAGGACACTACCGTATTATATGTAGGACATGGCCGTACTTAATATTTTATTACTTGTAGGTGCTACTAACATCTACACAGTATTATCTAGGAACCGTTATACGTCTAAGTTAGAACTATTTATGTTTTGTTTGGGGCTCAGTGATATTTAGAAACTGCGACGGTGTTGTTATAATTTTTAGCTGTCGTAAGGTTTTACTTTTGTTTCTGTTCTTATAAAATTAATACGGACAAACTTAAATGTAAACATGTTATTGACAACAATCTCTGAAAGTAAGCGAGCTGTAACTTTTACTAGCTTGATATGGATGTCTCCAGAGTTTCAGTTATATAAACAGTTTTTGTGAACGTGAAAATAGGATGGGATAAATTTAGACTTCCTTTACAGGTATGTCAAAATAGCTAACGTAAAACTTTGTAGTTTGCGTGGATGATCGAAGTTTATCGTGTCATGAATCTTTTCTCCTGAGCTACGTTTTGAGAGATCCTTCTACCATCGTCATTGTTTCGACATTTGAGAGTGTTTGATAGTACCATAAAGGTCATCACTATTATATGAGAATCTGTGTACTGCAATGACTACTTGAAGAAGATTCCGCTTTAGTTATTTATTATTTGCTCGAATTTTTTTAACTAATAAAAACACATCATTTTCAAAATTTTAAGCTGTTTTCTTGAAATGTCAAATGACTGCAACGTACTTTATTGAAACCCTTAATCATACAAGTCTTAAGATGTATCGATGTCTAAAGGTACAGAACTTTGGAGCTTACAAATGTCAGTACAGGATTTTTGCGAGTCAAGAAGAGCATGAATCACGAGTCTGATTCAGTGAATTGTACTTTTCTCTATAAACTGGTATTTTCAGTTTTTCTGTGTATTTGCTCTGCTTAGCTCGTATAATTTTGTACAAATCTTGTTTCTGTCTTAATAGTATATCAACAAGCTGGAAGTAGTTGGTTATAGTATCAATTCAGCAACTGATAATGGTCTAAATAACCATCCAACTGAAGACATTAGCATGGATGAAACGGAAAAGGAGCTTGACGATGAAAAGTATTTATTTTTCTTTTACATCTCACCGTCATGTGGATAGTGATTATTGTATTGTGAATATACTGTCGTAATTAGTACCAAAATTTAATTTTATATGTATTAAAGCAAAAAATTAAACTAGAATCAAGCTCTCTTGCTTTCCAGCAGTCGCTCTCTGGTACCAAGATGATGATTTTGGCGTGAAATGAACAAAAAGTACCTTTTCTTGATCTTAAACTTTGTTGGGGTTTTGTTTATATAATACAAACTACATACGACGCTTGCTAACACTGGAGCTTTAAAAATTGTTGATGCGCTCATTGTCAGTTAAGAACTCAGCAAAGATTATAGCGAGAATGAAGGTACTCATGCCAGACATCTGATCATCGTCCGCCAGGTATAGTTATGTTTTTAATCATTGGAAGTTCTCAGGACATGTTCTACGGGAATGTTTGATAAGGGCTCTTATGTAATGGGCTAGTTAATAAGTAAAATTTAGTGGATCTATACTATGGATTAGTAATAATCATTTCAAGGGATACAGAATGCTTTGATTTAAAATCAGCTTATAAAGAGCAAGGCTCTACTTCGGGGTATGGAAAGTGCGAGCAGTTTCGCGAGTCAGACTAACCTTGTTTCAACAATCCGCTTCCATAAGCTGAGACCACAAATTAGAATTTTGAGGTAAAAATTGTTTGCTTAAAGCCAGCACGAATTGTCAGCAACAGGGGACAAATTGCAGCTTACGAAATGATCTTTATCAAGGAGAAAGAAGAATCTCTTTGACAAGATACTTGATCTATGCTGCAGTTAGCAAATTCACCTCCGCGAGGAAGAAGGCAGATGTCTGGCAAAAGCTGTATTGAAAGACAAAATCAGAAAACAACCTGTTCTAGGGAATCCCTCCTAGCCCTCTGACTCATTCCTCTGCTACGTTGATCATCCATTTCTGATTGATTTATTTTGGCATTTGTCCTGTAGTGATCCATTCAGTGCATACGCGGACGTAGTGCCTATACCAGCGTTTGGTCCTTCTTTGGTTATCAATGGCCAGTCACTTCAGTGGACTGGTTCAGACGTCACGGATAGGGGAAAAAGTGGACCAGTTATTCGTCTGCTTTTCCTGTCACCTATAAATGGTAACAGCCTCAACGCATTGAATGTCACAAATGATGGAACCGCTGCTGTTTTTTACTCATGGAAGGTAAGTGTTAGTGACAGGTAATAAACGTTTGCACTTTGACACCTGCACGATGTCGTGTTTGGTGTTTCATTTGGCATCATGGTATCACACATACCACGCTTTCACTCTAAAAGGCTTGCGTTCCATGCCTGTACTGGCTTCTCAATTTCTACTTTATATCTAACACGATTCGACTTTTGGAGACCTATGACAGTGGTTTGATGATGCATTTTTGTTACAGAAAGTAGTTCTTGACGTTTTTGTTCACAATACAGTTTAAAGTTTGCAAGTTACGAATCTAGAGCCTGTGTCTTATTTTTCTCCGCAGCTGCAATCCCCAGAGGATCCATTCGGAACAAGAAAAGGAAGACCAATGCAAAGGTTCTTCTTTGATATTAGAAGTGGTGAGCTTACATGAAATATTATACTTAACACATTATAATGCTCCAAGCTTGAACGTAAAAAAGATATAGGTTCTATATATAAGCAAAGCCCTTATCTTAATAGAGAGAATCTGAAAAGAGAATGTTAAAGCAGAAGAAAAGAGAAGATTGGAGAGGACAAAGGAAGAGCTGGGAAGAGAAGAGAAGAAATGATTAAAGAAAAGAAGGGAAGGGAAGAGAAGAGAATGGAGGAAAGCGAAGAGAAAGCAAGAGAAAGGAAGGCCGCGGAGAAGAAAAGAGAAGCTTTAAAAAGAGAAGGAAGGAGAAGAGAATGAAATAGAAAAGAAGATTAGAGAAGGTAAAATATCAGAAGATGGGGAGACGGTTGGACTCGTACAGAACTAAGACATTGTCCCGAAGGGCATAGCTTCAAGGGACATTGAGAGGCTCACTATAGAATTTCATCTAAAATTGAACGGGAGTAGTTTAAGACAACAAAATGAAAATCAGACGTTATTTCAGGGTTTATTTTATATCTCTCTTTGTCGCCATCATTACTGTTCAGTATAACTAACAATGGACTCTTTCTGTGTAATGATGAAATTGGTACATCTCTTAAAACCAGTAATCTTTCTATTTTAAAGGTGTCATTCTCCCAGGAGACAATATAAAAATACGTTTTAGTTTCAAATCTGCAAATGCCGGGATTTTCAGTGAAACCTGGGTCTTGGAAACACAGCCTGTATTATGTGGTGGCTCTCAAGTGCAGATTGTATTGAAGGGTATAGCCACAGTAGAAGACACGCAAGTGGAGGAACGAAAGGAACTAGAGGTACTTTGAATTTATATGTACTCTTTAAGCAGTGGAGTGGGGATTAGATGACTCCAATGTGGAAAGCTGTTTCAATACCTTAAGACTACAGTCGCATAGACTGGCTATTTTAAATCCTGGCTTTTGGGAAGCAAAGTTTACTGCTCGATAAGAGTAATGCGAACTGATCTTGAAAAATTCTCCATTCATAGATGCCTAGGATGATGAATATGGTATGGGGAAAGCACACCTTGCTCTACGATTTCGAGGACAAGTGTTAAATTTTTTATTAGCACCAAAATTTGTTGTTATAGTTGCGGAATCCTACACTATTTCTGTTCTCGTGTTGTGTAATACATCAATTCCAGGCCCCTTAGCTTGCTGTCCAGTTTCTTCTCATCCATACATTAATGGCGACGTACCAGAAAACAGCTCTTTTAATCAATACACATGTTGCTTTTACCAGACATGTCCAGAATGTCATTCAAAGCTGCTGTTGATCGATGATTGGGGAACCCGATTTAAATGAAAAAGGTTGTGGAATTACCAATGCAATTAGGATTCCTTGCCATAATAGTATAATTGTTTGAGTTATCAAATGTAGTATGTACTTTCCCTCAATCTGATTCAAACAGAGAGAACTTGCAAAACGACAGGCATTACATACAGTTGACAGAATTCTCAAGGATCTCCTTGCTGGCGTTAGAACACCTCCAAAACCTGGCAGTCCTGTAGATGCATATATTACGGTATGTCGCTTTGTACTTTAAAAAGTTTTTTAACTCGTTAAAATAATAACTTATCACGGGTTTCTTATCACACTTCCTTTCTTATCCTTCTATCTCCCCCTCTATCTACCTCTGCTCTGTTTGCTTCCCTGGCTACACGCTCCCCTCAGCTATCACTTTGTACAAAGGCACACAAGCTAACATGCACCAGTTGTAAAAACATGAAATGCATACCTTGACTTTTGTACTTTGAAAATTCTGAAATACATTTATCTCACCAAGCAGAGATATTTTACTATCAACCATTGCCATTGGTACAATTTTTGAACAGCTAATGAATCTGGAAAGGAACAAAATATAATTATAATTACTGGTATGAAGTTAAAGAGTGGCTCCCTTCTTTGCTAAGCTTTATGTACTGCCGTCAATGACGACTCTGTTAAATTCCATAATTTTAGGACGAAGAAATATTTGAACGTATGAACGAAAAGGTAAGACCATGTTATATTTGCAAATTAAGTTATTATTGGATTCCCGTTCAAAGTGTTTATTTGCTTCTCTCTATTTTGATTTGTAAAGTTCTTGGACTTTCTATGCACCAATCGCAGACAGAATGGCTTGCGTCTAAGTCCAGGGCAACTTAACATACAATTGGTTTTTTTTTCAATTATTATTTTGTGCTTGATGTATTTACTGTACTACGGTTGCTTCTCTCAAACCTTTTCTCCTTTTAGTTGCTTTACGACAGTGAAACTGTAACCGAATTATCAGCACTTTATTATGAAATAACTTCTGGGCAGCATTGGAACCTGTCAGTACGCTGTATCACTGAGGTATGTAGCATTCGACACACAATACATTGCAAGTTAGTGATCACAGAATTTTCCCCAGATTCTATTTGAGAATGAACTATCCATCTGCAGGCCAGTGTAAGGCTATCATTCTACTCTACAAACGTTGTAAAATGAAAACTTACGTAACACTTGCTGTCGTCGCAAGATATGAGTTTCTGTGCTTAGACTGCAGGTCGGAAGAGTTAAATAGTCTATGGCTAGCGTTAGCAGTGTGACGCCAATCCTTCTTCAAGATGTAACCACGCCTCGTAACTCCTTACTCCTGGAGTTATCGCCACAATTTGTGACATGATTGAAGATCCACTTATTTAAGATCTTTATCCATAGTTATAGCCAGAATAAACAACAAAAAATGACGAAAGAAGCAACCGAGTGGACCCCAATAGGAGAAAAACGAGCGAGAAAGAACCCCAGCTGGAGAAGTGACATCGAGCTGGCTGGAGGCAGCATGTGGATGAGAATGATGCAGAACAGAACTATTTGGAAACAGATGTGGAGGCTATCTGCCAGCAGTCGCATGACAGGCTAAATGATGATCGTGATGATTCATGGTTTTTCTGTTGTATTAGGAACCGGTAGGCTTTAACATGACCAAGTCCGTGTGAGTCAAAAATTCGAGGATGGATCGTTTTCTTCGTTTAGGCGATAAATTTTCAAATTTGATATCCTTAATTTATTAGGCTATCAAAGAAATCGAAGACGAGGACACTAGGGAAGGATACTTTGAGACACTTAACTCCAAACTGGAAAAAATGACAAAGCCCAGAATCCTTGCAACGGAGAGGACACAATACACTGTTTGGTAAAATGTTCATGCTATATATTACTTAGAGTTATGGTCAAACATGGTTTAGATACGTAAACGTTTTGTTAATCAGAGATATGTCACCTATACTTAATGTATTCACTTATTTAACTATCCAATCTTTTATTTTTCAAACCATCCATTCATTTGAAGCCCCATTTACTGGTCCCTATAGCCCTGTATTCGTAACATCCATCCAACCTTCCATATTTCCATCCATTTATAACCTCCTTGATTCAACCATCCTTCCATCCATCCCTTTATCGACAGAACCACCTATGCACTCACCCATTCACCAATGTTTGTATGCATCTGTGCCTCAATCGTTCCGCCAGTCTGCTTATCCGTCTACTCGTGAATCTATTTGTGAGTTCCATTAATGTATCTATACATCTTTCTGTCTGTCTGCCTGTCCGTTTATACCTCCATTTTTCCTTTTGTTTCCATCGTTGGCTAGCTCACCCAACCGATTATCTTTTATTTTTTCCAATCCATCTGCCACTGTGTTCCTTGCAACTCTACTCTATTTTACATTGCAGCTTCTTATTCCCCTCAATTTCTTTCCTGTATGTAATCAATCATTGCAACTTACCTCTGATCATTGTATTTCGTATAAAGTTCATTCCTTGAAACCTTCTATTTCAGTTACCAGCTCCTTTGTCAGGGAATTGATTCATTTTGCGAAGAAGCGTTGAATCTCCAAGCTGCCCTGGGTGTACCAGAGAAAGAGTTTGTTGTTGAGCATCCACAAGAGGAAGGTAAGAATATATACATTGGTCTTGTCTAAACAACAAATGTCTCCTCTTACACAAACAAACATAAATGAGGATTTCATATTGTCTGTTGTTGTTATCTACGTTAATTGTCTTTTCCACATAGCGATCGTTTGCTTTTTGCGGATCAGGTTTGGGTTCTAATCAATGATGTAGGAGCAGAAATAATGTTCCTTACGAACAGTGCTACCAAATTTGTCTCTTTATCATTTTTTTACCGTCACATAAAGGAAGGGTATGACACTATCCAGTGATCATCTCTTCCCAAAACCTATGGTAGTACAAAGCAGCTGAAACGCTGTCCAGGTTGATAAATTGCTATTTTACCCGCTAGCTAAAAGAACACAATGTTAGGGCTACTACCCGAGTCCTTTTTCCTCTCATTCAAGTGTACCACTGTCTAAGCTGTCGAGGTACCAGCCTAAGTAACAGAAGTTGTCCTGTTCACCACTTGTTTACACTGATATACCTTAAAATGCACGTATGCTACCACATGCTACCATTTTTCACATTACGCAGTTCTGAGGAAGACAAAAAGGGCTGGAGATAAAACACCCGACAGGAGATCTGAACCAAAGAAGGACAAGAAGGTAGAAATCTGTATGAATTATTTTTACGCGCGTCATTTTTACATCTTGGCATTCACGGTTAGCCGCCTTTTAAAGGGAACCGTGGGGAGTCAAACCCAAATCCGTTACAAGTACTTTTTCCAGTTGAATGTTTTAGATCTTAAATTGAGATGAATTTCCTGACAAAATATACAAATCGCTTATTCGTAGTATTACTGCCTGCAATCTAATGCCACGGGATATGGTCCGGTTTTGCTTTAAACTATGACATTTTTGTATCGAAACAACCCTTTTATGAAAATGAAGTTGATTGTTATGCATATTGTTTTAAAATAAAACCATATTTATTGGCCCTTTGTTAACAAGTTAATTAGTTTGTTATATGCAACCCTAAAGTGCTTCCGAGGTAAGACTATGAAGTAAGACCAGTAGTTTATCCACGGAAAGTAATCGTGCTCCCTCCGCCCTCTCTCATTTTTGAAACAATTGTCTATGAAAGTAATACAGAAAGGCTTTCAAAGTTTAAAAAAGGTTTAAATAGCTTGCTGATAAAAGTTCTGAACGACTATTGTCCCCGACACCCTTAGTTTTTATTCGCGCATATCACAGCTTCTTGCAAAATTTTCTTCTGCACTATTGCTTTTACTTTGATATCAGTGCAAGTTAATACAATACCAAATAACGTGTTTGTGTGTTTGTCTGTGAAAGTGTGTATCTTTGTTTGCTTTCAGGAATGAGTAGGGCTTCCGATTGTTTTCAAGTCAAAGCAAGCACAAGAACATTTGATGCAATTCACTTTCTTTTCTTTCGGATAAAAATCTTCCTTGCTTTACTTTATTGAGCCTGAAAAATATATTTATACTCCTGTTCGTTTGAAGGAGCCCCCATCACCAGTGAAAGGAAAATCAGCGGGAAGTTCAAAGACACGTTCAAAAGGTAAGATATGGTTTATCAATTACTTTTTGGGCCGTGATTACTAAATGAACAGCTATTAATATGCACCATGGTTCCGTCCACTGAGTTCTTGAATCTGTGATACCGGACATGTCCCCTTCGAAATACTGGATCAACAAATTTTCAAAAGTAGCAAATACGCCACGGAAGAGAACATAATCCTAAATCGTTATTTGAACCGCAAATGGAACAAAGCTTGGCTTTTTGCTGTTCATATCAATGCCATCAATGTTCCACGGATTAAAAATTGCCCGCTTGCTTCTTCATAACTTTGCCTAGTATTATCTCTTCGTAGCTTTGCCTAGTATTATCTCTTCGTAGCTTTGCCTTGTATTATCTCTTCGTAGCTTTGCCTAGTATTATCTCTTCGTAACTTTGCCTGGTATAATCTCTTCGTAACTTTGCCTAGTATTATCTCTTCGTAGCTTTGCCTAGTATTATCTCTTCGTAGCTTTGCCTTGTATTATCTCTTCGTAGCTTTGCCTAGTATTATCTCTTCGTAACTTGGCCTAGTATTACCTCTTCGTAACTTTGCCTAGTATTATCTCTTCGTAACTTTGCCTAGTATTATCTCTTCGTAGCTTTGCCTAGTATTATCTCTTCGTAACTTTGCCTAGTATTATCTTTTCGTAACTTTGTCTAGTATTACCTCTTCGTAACTTGGCCTAGTATTATCTCTTCGTAACTTTGCCTAGTATTATCTCTTCGTAACTTGGCCTAGTATTACCTCTTCGTAACTTGGCCTAGTATTATCTCTTCGTAACTTTGCCTAGTATTATCTCTTCGTGACTTTGCCTAGTATTATCTTTTCGTAGCTTTGCCTAGTATTATCTCTTCGTAGCTTTGCCTAGTATTATCTGTTCGTAACTATGCGTAGTATTATCTCTTCGTAGCTTTGCCTGGTATTATCTTTTCGTAACTTTGTCTAGTATTACCTCTTCGTAACTTGGCCTAGTATTATCTCTTCGTAACTTTGCCT
>JANTCA010003376.1:0-10804 GCA_024741275.1 Chironex yamaguchii | reverse complement strand
TCTGAAGAATGTCAGACGAAAAAAGCTTTTAAGTATGATTTTAGCGCAATGTCGCAAATTTTCAAGGCGATTTTCAATTAATATTATTTTGTATCATACAAAAATAATCACAGGCCTTTTCAACTCGCGGCCAGTAGGCCAACAGTGGCCAGTGGAACAGTGAATAGTGATTCGCAGTGGCCTGTAAGGAAGAAGAGATTTCACTGATAAGCTTGCCCATGACTCCTGTTGAATATGCCTTCTAGATCTGCACTAGATTATCCCTAATGGGGCATATGAGCTATTTGAAATAAAGTACTTAATTGATAACGTCATAAGAATCTAGTTATAAAATTTTCTGGATTTTTGAATCACATATTTCGAAAATATGTCTAAAAATAACCCCGAATGTAAAGTTTTGCGAAAGTTTATATCAAACTATTACATATGCCAAAGCAGTAGTCAGTTAATTTTGTATCAAAGCACTGTATATCAAGCCTGGTTTATGATTTCATGAACCAAACCACACGGATTCTATAGGAAATTTAATTAAATTTCTGTGAAGTGTTTTGATATCTTCTTAAATATTCCAGTTACCATATCTCAGGCAATTTTCGTCATATTGAGAATCCATGATCAAAATGTCTAAAAACAGATGTTTCATGTGACTTTACAAATTCCAAAAACAGATGTTTCATGACGTCACACTTTCAATTGCTTACGTCTTTGGAGAGTCAATAAGGTCAGCATTTTGGTCTTACTGGAAAATGTGACCGAATAACTTTATTTTAAAGTAATCTGAAAGACTCCACGTTTCTAAAGTCTTAAAATTTTTCCCGATTTTGATCAACTCGTTGTTGTTTACATGAGATCGAGTTTGAGGGGTTTTACATAAATTCAATTTATGCACTACTTATTGAATTAATACATCCGAGATTTATCTTCACTCCTAGCATGATCCCGTCCAGTCCCTGGTCTCTGAAGAATAAAATACACGCATTCTAAATAATGTTTACTTATCTTCATTTCCAATGTCATCTCCTAGTTTACTGATAATCAAAGGAACCTTAGAGGTAAGTCACAGAGAATATTTTTCCAGGATTTTGATGATATGTTGCTTGCAAGCCATTTGTCTAGAAATATGACTTCATGTGTTTGATATTATTGCGTACATGCTATGCAGCTCATTTGAAGCAGAAGTTGAAAGAAAAAACAAGCATTTAATCATCACAGCAGAACATATTTAACAGTATTTTCCAACTACGCAATTTATTTTTCCTTTTTAGCTACCTTTGTAACCATAAGTTCCCCTTGGGAGCTTCGGTACCAATCGCCCTGTTGATGATGTGCTAAGGAATTTTGCTTAAGAAGGATGCTTACTTAAACAATGCTATGACTACTGTTGTTCGAAGTCAAATAACAATGATTTTAATCAGAACTGTTTTTTCCTATCTGTTAGTACCCCCGTCCTACGTCCCCTTTACCAATCACAACTTGTTTTATATTTCTTGTATCATATTGATCGAACTGTATTCGCTTCCTTTGCCCACATCTCAAAGCAGGATAGGTGGAAATATAGATTACGGACGGGGGCTGGCCGAAACCACTCTTTCCCCCCCCCAAGATCTCAACGGTACACTATGTGAATAAAAAAGCAAACCAATCATGTACATCCATATTACAGTAACTCATAGGTAATATAAAAGAGCTGTAACAGGCTAACATGGTAGCACACTGAGATGCCATGAAACTTGCCTTTAAGTCGTATTGTGCCTTTGTCGCATAGAGGTACTTTATTACTACTTGTTGCCTTGGAAATAGTTTTTCCGGCCAGCTAATTTCTCTTAAAGTAGGAAAACTACGTTTCCACTCTCTTAAATTATTAAACAGCATGGATTTTGAAAAGCAATTTTAACTCCCTTTATTTAATTACCTGTTTAGTGAAATACTTTAATGAGTTTGGCGTTTTATTCTCGGTGAAGTTGGTTTGTAGGGCCTAGAAGATTTAAAAGAAATCCTAAGAAGTTTCCTTTTTAAGACTTTTTTATCCTGGGTTGGTGATCTATTTTTGCATTGCTGTTACGGATTAAAATTTCAGTTATTAATGATGATTACTCCATCGTAAAATGCAGACACTCATTAGGCGATGTGTTCAACTGACTAAATCCTATTTTACATCACAGTGAACAAATTCATTGTTTCGCCAAGTATTGCAAAGACAAGAAATCATGTTACTTCAATTTTATATCAAGCCCAAACCTAACGGGGATCATCTCTAACCTTTATAGCAAAGGTAAAGAAACTTCTAATCATTTTTGTTCATAATCATTGAAAATTGTTTTCACGGGATGATGTCACCGGCTGTAAACTGACATGTTCGTGTCATAAATTTAACAAAATAACAAGGTTTATTTCCATTCTGCCCCAAACCGAGTTTCATGCCTCATTTTATCTGTGTTTCGGCATATATATATATATATATATATATATATATAATAAATCATAAATGGTGCTGTCTTCACCGGCACAAAGTGCTCTATGTACAAAGTATATATACATTTTAATACCGGTTCTCCTACCTCTGTTTGATCCTAGAAATAGTTAAGAAAATGTTGTTTGAAGACTTGTTGTCGGATGACTAAGGCCTTGCAGGTTTGAAACTTTTCGCTTGAATGATTTTCTTTTTTAAAGCGACGGTTAATTTACCAATTTCATTTTCATGTGATATACGCCAGGCCCACGGAATCACGTTGTTCTGAATTGAGATTTATGGAATATTGTCAATGTAATCACTGATATAAGCAAGCTACATCAATAAAGGGTCTGTTTGCAGCCTACAATGATCTCAAGTTTTGCTTTTTCTGTTGTTCATAATTTTTTGACTGTATTTTTTTCAAGATAACCTAGTTAATTTGTAGCGGAATATTATCGATATTTTGTGCTAGGCCCTACGATGCTTTAGCAGAACGATCCCGCTTTGTATACTTAATATTGAGGGAAGTAACTTTGACATTGAGTCTGAGATTAGCTTGAATTACAAACATTATCCGTTCCGAAATATTTCCCTTGCCCCGCGTAACACCATTTAGTGAATAACATAAAAATGATACTAGTTTTTGTAAATTCTGTTTTAAAGAGGAGAACAATTAGCCAGGAAATTTATGCCTAAGTCATAACCGTGAGGCTTAATACGAAACTTTTTAATGCCCATAAAGTAACTAGTGCTTAGTAAGTCTTAAGTATAAACTTACTAAACTAAACAAGATGTTGAGAACTAAGCCTCGACTTCGGAAAGAGATCGATATTTTCATCTTGGCTAAATATTCCAGCGTGGCGTATTTGCTTTGTTAATCGCTATTCATGAATCTCAGAATGTCTTGAAACTTCAACAATAACAAGAACTATCAGTTGTATGTTAAAGAAACATTTTTATATGTCTGCAGGCGTTCATTATTTTGCGATGGATTTTAACTTCAATATTGGTTTGATAAAGCAATAGATTTTTAATTATAACATAGCCGATTGATGTAAACAATGTTGATAGCAATTTCCATTCCTTCCATTGACCGGCAAACCACACACTTTAAAACGCAGTAAGAACACAGAGACCACAGGGTGCACCTGAATTCATTACGAGTCTCGTTTAGGTCAAGGAACTAAAACAACATCCTTGGCTTTGTCATGTGAACAATGGCGTTTGTACTCGGTAAAGATAACTAGCAATAAATTTCGTATTCTATTGTTGAAATGAATTTTTTGTAATCTTAGAACTATTGCAGTTAAGCAATGAATACGACGTATATGATAAACGCAACTTTAAAAGTATTTATCATTGCATTTTTCAATACCTAAGTACACTTGCTGTTATCACAAGGTATTGGATTTCTGCAGTAAGGACAAGAATCCCACTGAATAGCGTTTGTCACTCTAAGCATTACGACCGCAGTCCTACCTTTGAATGTCACCACTCTTTCTGATTTCTTGCATTGGATCGTTTCCCCTTTTACTTTGTGACATTTCTGGAGTAGATTTGAATAATGATTGTCAATCTCAAGGTCTTGAAATCCATGGCCGTGCACTTTGATTAATCGACCACCCACGTTGATAGAGTTAAGAAATACGAGTTCCGCGTTCCCTCCAACGAAAGCACGGAATTAGACAATTAGGCTGTACAGCTCCGTGGTACTACAGTTGAATCTCGGTGAGTCGTACCCTGGATAATTCGGATTTTCAATGATTTGGACTGATCTTTCATTTCCCTTGGATGCATCCACCTAAGTCGAGACTTCGGTTGACGCTTAAATTCGTTAACTCGGACTAGCTTCGGATCCCCCCCTAAGAGTCCGGCTTAAAGTGTTCTTCTGTAGAAGTACCTGAACTAGAAAGAAGTCAAGCGCCATTTAGCACAAACGTAAAATTAATACATGCACCATTCAGTTGCCTCTTCTGAATGCAGTCTGCAGCCGGCGTCTCCACTTCATCTCCGTTCCAACCCATGTGATTAGGTCCTCACATAGGGTGTTGCGACAGGTTCTAGGCGATATTTTACTACCCCAGTCCAGTCCTCTGGTATCCACCTCGGTGCAGCTTGTGCTAATCTATCCTCTGGTAGCTGTCAGATGTAAAATTTAATTCACAATTTCCTACTCTTGACAATGATTGATAAATATTATAACCCAAACTTTAGCATGGCCGCTTCTTTGGTACCGTTCGCTTTAGTGATTAGTTGATGAATCTGATAGAGCAAAAGTAATATTGTGATTCTGACCACCGGAGCTCAGGAAACCTGGTTCTGACAACTGAATACGATCCCCTTTCCTCTTATTTTTGTATACTTAACAAATTCCTTGACAATTTCATTGCTGAAAGATGCTAAATTTATGGCTTATGCTACTGCTTTGTATACATCTAACTATCAATACAAGAAGCAGTCTTTCAATATCTTAAACTCCTCGTGAACTGGACACTTTATTCGACACTTTATCTAGCTTTAAGGATACTGAAAAATAGTGAATAGGAAAGAAATATACTATAAATAAGTGCTACAATCGATAACACACATTTTCAGATCAAGCACGGACAAAATCTCGGCTCATTATTACTGTAATGTTTATAGTTCGATCCAGTTCTACTAACCTTGTCAAAAAGCAACCAGCTAAATAGACGCCTAGTGATTCAGTGGCTTAAGTGTAGCTACTAGAGAGTTTATGCTTCTTCCCCTAACGGTCGTAAATTATCAAGCCGAAATTGCGTGGCATAATGTATTATTGAAGTGAAGAGTTTGGAGACAAAAAGAGAGATTGGATAAAACGGACTTTAGAGTATGTGCGAGATAGAGAGGTTTATAGTACATAAGCAGTACGTAAGTTGTGATAGTAGAATCACTCAGGCAGTTACTATTCGACGTATGGAGATCATCTATAAAACTTTGTCTTATGTGGAGATATTTATTAAGTATATCTTCTGACAAGTATCTTCAATTGTGAAGCGAACTTTTCAGAACTTAAAACTGAAGAGGAGTTTGTAAAATATGTTATCAATTTTTACTTACCTAATTGCTTTTACTTTTAAAAACTTATCGAAAGTGAAAGAATATTATAAACTTCTTGCTTTCTCAAAAATGGCATTTACTATTTCTCAAAATCACAAAAAACCCCACTTAAAACACAAAATGACCATTTTTCTCGTCGTGGCTTCAAAATTGTGCGCAAAGCTTATGGCCTACATTCTTCTTGTTTCAAGCTGGACGTTGATTTTTAATTTTTCAAATTATGGTTTGGTGTCAGACAAAAACTTTATCATGAATGATCAACTGTGCGTATAATCAATCTCTTGAATACCCGAAGATTGATAGCAGGTTCTGATGTCTTTGTCAAATTACTATTTTAAATGTGTTTTTGAGCCTAAAGGTTGAAAGCCGTATGAAAATTGGAGCCATTAGGGATCTGGGTTGTGAATCTTTCTGCTTTCTTCAACTTTTAAGTTTAAGCTATGTCATGTTGAGTGGACTGGGCAAGAGGTACGAGTTCAGTAATAACCAATGAGAATCCAGAAGACGAAAATCGAATTGATTGAGAACAACAATTTGACTACTCATGATCGAAAAAGACGATATCAGATAATAACCATAATAATCATAATAATCAATAAGTCACTCAGAGAGTTTTGCGGGCTGTGTGGTTATTCGAGTTGTTTTCTTTGACTAAAACCACAACGGTTTAAGAACATCAACACTTAATAAATGGATTATGACAAATGTGCCTAATTGTTGCATCTACTGGTGTAGAAACACGGCGTAATTCTCTATTTCAATCGTATACTCTTTTTGGTCAAAACATCGCAGGTTGAGGATTGGGATTGTCTGTATTAACAGACACCTACCACCGGTCTATTACCTGCGATTTCCAGTTTCCTATGAAACGAGTCACATTACTATGTATACTTAATCTGATTGATAAACAGCTCTTTCGACTCTTGTTCATTTAACACAGTAGACAAAAGTGTGCACATGGTTTGAATTTTTGCAAAATCGATTTACGACATTCGAAGGGAAATCCACTAAAGTTGAGATACACATTGGCGAATATGATTGATGTCGATCGATTTTCGATCAACTCCACAATTTTCTTTAAAATAGAAATTCCGTAAAAAATACAAAATTTGCGGAAACGTTAACCAAAATGAAAATACGTCAAGCATTTACGTAACACAATAACATTAGGCAGCATTGTTTAGCGACCGGCTGACGGTCGATTAATTTATTGGACATGGATCCTATCTAGCATTTTCTTGTAAGTACAAAAGCTCTGGTACCCTCAGATGTCCCTAAGAACTTGGCTCGTAATGTTATTTTTAAGGTCCTTCTTTTGCATGTTATACTAACAGATAGTATCCAAGCACCAATATTTTGAGAGACGTAGGAATTTTAACGGATAAGAACAAATTAAGAGCAAAGTGTGGTCCGAAGAGGTAAAGAATCAGCCTTTGATTGACACGGAGACAAAGTTTACTGGCGTTGCTAGCGAACATACTGTACTGTCTGCTATCCCATACATATATGCCTAGAATCACGGTGTATTGTTCACTTTTGCAAAATATCATATTTTGGGGGAGTGTTGTCAGAATATTTTGTTTTGCAAACCGCACTTTGTATTAGAGGAACATGTTTTTATTTTAGCCATGCGTTTGCGCGTTTACTGACAGGCGGTGTATAAGTCATTTGCGCAGGATTTTGAAATTGCCAAGACAAAGACTTCAGCTCTTGGTAACTGAAATGAATGTTTGTCTGTAGTGTAGGAAAAAATCAAGTAATAATTATAAGAATAACCTACAAGGTCTAATAAATATACTGCATTATTTAATCCAATTACTAATGTTAAAAACTGGTCAGGAGGCAAATGGCTGTGTTGGTAGATTGGGTTTGAAGTGGATTGACAACAGAAATACTTTGTCAGGCACCATCAAGCCACTTTATATGACTACATTTTTATGCATTCCGCACTTTGCTGGGATATTCGCGTGATATGCTGATATTCGTATTAACAGGTCAATGGACGGTAGAATTGTAAAAGACGATACTCCAGGCCCTATCACATGAGAAATTTCAGCCCGCTTTAATTAAGCTGGCTGGTCCGATTTGCCGAGATACCGCTTTGATTGATAGGCAGTCGTAAAACGCAACTCGCTATCACCTATGAGCCGGGCTGGCCCGGCTAACCGAGATCTTACTTTTGCTAAGTGGGATTCCGGTTAAATAAGCTGAATTTTTTCCATGTGATAGTTCCAGCCCGGCAAAGAGGATTAAAAATCATTATAGTGCGCATGAGCCAGAATTCAGTCGAGACTAAGCAAGGAAAATGATATTGCTTAACCAAACAATACAAAATGGTGTAGACATAGAAGTCCAAGTAGAAAAATGAAATATTTCAATGCCTCACCGCATTTTCTTAGTGATGTGAACTAGCTTTCTTGCATTTCAGAAATAAAAATGACCAGTTTGCTTTACATAATACTATCGGTTCAAATTTTATCATCTTCCAAACTTGACCAACCTTTAACTATAAAATATACCATCTACACTAACTACGAAAACCGATCAACGCACACTACAGCATGGAACTTCTTCATATCTTATAATAACAACAATCTTGAAAAAACTTCCGCTGCTCACATGTCAAGTAATTTCTTTCTCCCTTTCTCGACTATTGGATGACCCCATTATCACCAGAAAAATGCGAAGTAAATTTTCTCCACTCCGTCAGGCCTGGAAAATTTCAACTGATGAGGTCTATTTTCCCTGCTAATTTAGCCAGGTCAACCGGGCTCATGTGATAAAGCCCTTAGAGGTATCGAGCTATTTGCCTTTGCACACCTCCAGCTCATCTATGCGATAGCATGAACACAGGCTATGAATAAAGTATGGAATGATTATCTGCCTAGCAGAACGGCAGTTATTCACAATTCCATCCAAGTTGTTTCATAGAATGCTCGCTGCTTCTGAACAGGAATATGTCAGTGAAATTCCACTTCAACTTCATCTGGTAAGTTCAGTTTCCTGTATTTGGATAATCAGAACAAAAAGTTCTGCTTTGACAGTTTTGATTAGAATTGCTGAGTGGTTAAAATACTCATGCTGGTTTCAAATACTTGAAGATCGTGGTTCAAATCCACGCTTAAACAGGCTACATAAACTACAAGGGAAGATGCTTACTTTCTGTAGCAAGGAAGCAATAATTGTGGTCATATGAAATGGCAGGGCAGACATTGCTTAGATTAGTCGTTTGTAGTCAGTGCCCCCGACAGTAAATGCATTAACTTCAATACTCGCATTAACTGTGAAAATAGCAAATGCATGTGAGTAAAGATCAAGCTATGCGCTTAGAAATCGATACAGTATTAATGTTATCATTGCAGAATGGCTAACAACGTGTGATGGAACATCTGTTTTACTAGGGAAGAATTACAAAATATTTTGTCGCTTGCATTCTCCGTTAAGGTAATGTACGAATAGGTAAGATTTAAAATGAGCGAATTAAATAGGTGACGTATTCGTTTAAATGACAAAGTTTTTTGGTAAATGTTTTCAACTATTCCTACCTTTACTTTTATTTGGCACGAAACAGATTTGTTAGACCGCTACGATGGAAAAAATAAGATATGGAAGGTACGTTTTCATAAACATTCGATTTCGAACTATTTTGTTTTGGGAATAATTTCTAAAGGTTTATATTTAAGACGACCAAGACGAATGTTGAACGAATTGCATTCTGTGACTTATAGGTTCTCGTCGTTATGGTCCAACTGTTTGGATTCCAGGCACGCGACAACGTCCCTTGAATAAGTAAGATTTTTGTTTGTTTGTACGGCTCTACAAACAAATTCTTGCCCACTAGGCAATTGTCATGTTCTGTCTTCCGTACAAAGACATCTCTGAATGTTTTTGGCATTTAGTTCAATGTCATTAAACCTTCTCTTAAAAGATTTAATTTATTTACACTTCGTTTTCGCACTGTAAGTAGACAGTTTTCTGTGGTTCACGTTGGTACGAAGCGCCTCCTAAGTTGATTGAAAAAGTTAATTTTTGACAAGACTTTCGCAACGCATGTATCTACATTGTTACTTTTGATGTCGGTAAAAATATGATACTTTTACAATTCGAATGTAAAAAGTATTTCAAATTGCAAATTTCCATTCGATCATATTGGGAAATACGTATCTCGTGTATTAAGCGTAGTTTGTGTAAGAAGAAAATCATTGAAATTTGTTCAGGTTTCTATAAAAACTGATAATAACTTAATACACAGTTTATTCTCGCTTGTTGAAGTGGCTGTTGTCTATTCGATTCACAAATTTTGGTGTATTTCCTCATTTTGAGAATTCGAAAAGTCTGTAGCACGTGCATGACTGATGGATACGTCACAGTCCATTTGCTACTCGTTGTTACTAATAGCAGTTGCAAATACAAACGATCATGCAAACTTTCTTTCCTGAAATAGATACCCTGGGCAGTTACTAAAGTTCCCGAACTTTCCGAGGAGGGTTTGCACAAGGGTTACATTAAAATGTTCAATATGTAAAATAGTAGGTGCCTCGCTAGCATATCGTGAAGATGTAGCTGTTGAAATTTTTCCTTCGCAGAACCATCAATTAGATGCAAATCATCGTAGGCTTTCTACTGATACGCGCGCGTAGTAGGTAAGGCACTCTCCGAAAGCGATTAGTGGGTTAGGAACCACATCTTCTCGTGTGAGATTATACATTCAGCTCTATTTTGCTTTGCAGCTTTCAAACATGATAGCGTATCATCTTCAAGGCACACTACTAGAACGGCAATGTCTGCATAGAGGTTCGTATACATTGAAATTTCAAGTTTGAGTTGAAAATGCGTCTACACTTGCAATATTCCATCTGAGGTGACGAAATGTTGTCTGAGACATGGTTTGAGTATTGCGAAATATCGTCACAAATATCCTCAAAAAGACCTTTGTATTTTGAGATGAAGTTAAATCACACTTAAGAAGAAACCTTTTAAATCTATTTACCAAATATGGAAATTTGAATTTTAGAGATATTTTAAGAGACATTTTATTCGCCCATTTTTAGGATTAAAAATATATAGAAAATAATAAACCATATTTAGCAGTATTTTTGTTATCAAATAAATAATATGTTAAAATAGATATTTCCCTTTATGGAAATGTTGTAGCATTTAGATTTAAATAAATTGTAGAGACAAAAGAGAAAAGTTTAGATAAATGCAAGATTCAGTTGCCAGCAATGATAGCAAGTTTTTTCCAGTTATTTGTGCGTCGCATTTTCTTGCAAT
>JANTCA010003374.1:0-10805 GCA_024741275.1 Chironex yamaguchii | reverse complement strand
TATTATTATTATTATTATTATTATTATTATTATTATTATTATTATTATTATTATTATTATTATTATTATTATTAATATTATTACCATCCCTTTCTGCATGTTTCTCTCTCTCATAGATTAAAGGCATGAATGCATTATTTGCCTGGAAGTCTCAGATATCTGTTGGAGATCAGTTTATTGTGGGAATTGTCGTAAGTCGTCGTTGCCCTGTTACATTTATTGTATATGGAGTAGAATTAGTGTCAGAAGTAATCTAGATTATATAGAAGCTAACATAAGTGTGGTCAGAACTACCTACTTCTTCGCAAACGTAAGGGCATCGACATATTTCAAGTCATTCCTTACTTTTCTGCTATGTATTATATCAATGTCGGTAAGCAACACACATTTCACAACCATACTGACATTCCTGTCCAACACCAAAGGCATGTGATGGGAAGCAACAAGTATTAGTATTGCTTTATATTATTGCCTTCTTGTCTGTTTAAAAATGAAAAAAAATCTAACGCACTCTTTGCTGACGTATTAGGTATTAGCCCTCCCATCCCTGGTAGGTGTTGCTGGTTTGACAGATTTCAGCCTGTGCAGAGCAGTTCGCCTCTTGACTTTATGAGTCTCCACTATATACATTGCCTGTTTCCGAAACAATTATGGGACGATCATGATATGAAATGCGAGAATCATTATTACGTTTGCTTTGGTGTTACCATCGTTAATCTTCTGTTTTTGACTTTAATATATGACGTTAAGTTGATGTGTTGTTGCAAAGCTTTCTTCACCGATGAGTACTTCGAAGATAGAGCTGTATAGTTTCTTACATCTATGAGATATGTGTCACATTTTTTTGAAAGCTAAAACGTTCAAGGTTATGTAATGACTTCTTAGAAAGTCCTGACGAATATTTTATACATCCTCTAGCATTTTAAGTACCTGGAGTCATGTCTTAACAATTGACAGTTTTAGGTCACCTAACTACATTACAAGATGTGATATTTGTAATGTCTTGATAAAACGGTGTCTTAACATTGTTTCTCTTTCATGCGTCTTTCGCGTTATCAATGTTATTAAGTCTTTAAGCTGACCGATTTCCAAAGTCGTTTGACATGAGAAATACTACGAATGGATGCCAGGAACGTCTGGTTTAGTAGTTTCATTATATAACAGTTATCAGCTGTTTACGTCAGTATTTCCCTTTCAGCATGTTATGAGCAAATGCTGTAAAGTAGTGACACGTACTTTGGCGTAGCGGACTTTAAGCTTATGCAAAGGAAAACAATTTTGTCTTAGTATGATTATTAAGCCTTGGCATTTAGAATGCATCCATACAAGGTCTTCTCATCTTCCATTGTTATTTCGATAATGTCCTCAGTGCCTACGTCAAGACCTCCTTACAAAGTAAAGTGAATGCTTTTAAGAGAACATCTAGGATTTTGCACTTTACCCCGACAGATATGCTGTAATTTAATTGATTCGAACAATCTTCTCGTACAAAATTTGAAAATCGCCTTGAAAATTTGCGACATTGCGCTAAAAACATACTTAAAAGCTTTTTTTCGCAACCATAGGTTGCCATATACATATACTTTTCATTTTGACAATTCATACCCTGAAGAGTGTCAAACGAAAAAAGCTTTTAAGTGTGTTTTTAGGGCAATGTCGCAAATTTTCAAGGAGGTAATTGATTCGCTTAGATATTGATACAATATTTATGGCATGTTTAAATTGTTTCGTGCAATTATGAAAAGCTTTAATCTACTCTTTTTCTTTCCAGTCAGCAACAGCAGTTTATTTAACAGCACTTGCTTCACCACCAATCTTCATCGTTGCTGCTGGCAAGGTAGTGTGGATTTAATATATCGGACATTATAGGGCAATTTTTCCTTTGACTTGATTACACCTACGCTAAATTTGCATCGAACCTGGACAACAACTAAACGGTAGACACTTTTTGCTTAGGTCAAAAATCGGTAGCTAAACCTGTGATGCTATTGGTTGGCTAAAGTCATGCCGTTACAAAAAGTATTGTTTACAACTGTGATTGCAAATAGTCTTGAGAGTTACAGAATTTTCGCAACCAGGAGACGTAGGTGGAAAGTCATTGAAGACAAAACTATTGTGTTCTTTCCAATTCAAGGCACAGCTCTTATTAATATTAAAAAACGGCTTCTGTTCGAGAGCACCTGCTATTTCTTTTTTCTTAAACCCTTGGAAGTGGAATTGACATAATTTTTAGAACAACTCTTTATAAGTACTCATCATAAAACATGCATTACGTCTTATTGGTATTTCAAAAACTGTCACTGGTCAAGCGTCTTAGTAGATTGAGATAGTAAAATTACACTGTGCTGCATAAAAAACGTCCTTGCAACAAAAACGTCTTTAACATTTCCCATTAGAGTTTTGCATGCTGAGTCCAGAAAGCATTTTCATTTTTTCAGGGAGGTTCTCGTTTTTTTGTAATAACCGACAATAAATTATACAGGTTTATCTTGCAGAAATGAGTCTGTGTCAGGTGTATAAAATTTCTGTAAATTTATATTGGCAAGTAAGAGCAAACAGGGGTTGACAGGCTATTTTATTTTATTGAGAAGATACAAAACCATGTTAAATCTACGTTACAGACATACAGGCATTTACATATCTGCTTACGAAAATAACAATTGTACTTAAATAGCAATACCGACTATTCTCCCGGAAAGGTCGCCGGCGTGTCGGTTTATTAGCAGATGTTGGCTGTCTTTGAAGTGACGAGCAGAAATCAGCCATCATTACCGCACTCCCATTGCCTTGATAGTGGTGCTTTATTTCGGGTATATCTTGGTGGAACCTCTCGCCCTGTTCGTCACTGAAATCACCCAAGTTGTCAGGAAAATAATCAAAAAAGAATCAATACTTAAAACTATTCCAAGTTCTTCTTTCATGAGGTGTTAGTGCTTAAGCAAAGCCAGCATCTAAGTTAAGCTCACGAATATGTGGTCCAACAAATATGCCAGCTTCCCTTTTAGCGTGACTTACGGAAGGGAGTTTGTGGGACAGGTACTTAAGCCCTTCTCCGCATTTCGGAAGTGGTTTTACAAAATTCTTCATTAATCCCGGCTTTACGTGAAGTGGACGTAGAAGCACTCTCTCCGCTGATACAAGTGGTAGAGCGCTGACATGTTGGCAGCCATGTACAAATTGCGTCCGATGTGGCCATTGCAATTGTCGGTAGTGTATGGAATCTGCATAGCTGTCCCACAAGCATAAAAAGTATGGATGTTTTCGGTAACCGTCATGCAGCCCTAACAAAATACTGAATTGTTGTGATCTAATATTGTATGTTGCTAAGACGGAGTGACATGGTAGCATAAGTTTCTTTCAGGGTGATATAATGCACAGTCAGCAATGATGCTAATTTATTGCCATCAAAATGTACCACGGCTTTTAGACTTCTTATAGAGGAGTCGATAAAGAGCCTCCATTCATGAGAATGGTACTCCTTGTCCAAGTGTTCCACAGGACCTGAAATGTCATGGCGATACACCATGTTACCTGTCTTAGTAAAGTGTCGTTATTTCAGGTATCGATACGTATCCCATGCAAAGTGTGTGCTGCTTCTTCAAAGATTTTTCTCTGCTAACCTTGAGCCTAGCAATTGTCCAGATTCTATTAACAGCCCTAGACCTTGAACAAGATCATCTAGCTCGCTTTGTTTAAACAACCTTTTCCCCATGGATCCCGGTAGTGTTTAACCTCTTCATCCACATCTGCATCTTCACGGTCACTACTTGAAGAGTTTCTTGGACTGTTGCAGTGCAATTCGTGGGACTTATTGGTACTGGGACGTCATCATTGTGTGGTACAGTTCGCATAGTTGATGGAATTTTAGGATATTTAATGTGTGTCATACTTTACGTTTTCCTCCCCAGCGGTTTCACCATACAAAAATAGGAGTCGTCATAGCGATTTCTGGGTTCCTGTCAAACCACTGGTACACTTAATGGCATTGACTTACATTCCCTTTATTCCAATAGCTGAACCCAGAAATACAGGCAATATGAGGAGTCCATGGCTTGTCCTGATCTCCTAGTTGAATGCCAAAGTAGGCACGATATAGAAACTTACTGAAGATGTGATAGTTCGTTTCTGTCTTGAGGGTGTGTACTTTCGGCATACTAAGCAGAACAAGTTAGGATGGTTCCCGAAAGTCTGCAACGCCCTTAAGGTAATTTGCAATAAAGTATACACAAACATACACACATACAAAAGACACAGTCGATGATCACGGAAGGACATTACACAGTGATAATTAATACATACCTGCCTGTACACCTCGCACTTTAACACAAAATCTGTAACACAAAAAAGAAAACGTGCTGTGTAACACAAAAAAGAAAACGTGCTGTGTAACACAAAAAAGAAAACCTGCTGTGTAACACAAAAAAGAAAACCTGCTGTGTAACACAAAAAAGAAAACCTCCGGGGCAAAACAAATTATACCACAGTGTTCAGCACGCAAAAATGGTCTGGAAAATGATATTGAAATTGACATTTATGTAGCATTTGTGATGCAGTACTATTGTAGAATGCTATCTGGAATCATGGTTTATGCTTGATTACTGCCTTTTTTCCTTGGAATTCTGTCCACATTTTTTGTTCCATTTTAGTAAATGCATGCATGCATACTATACCTAATCATAGCTGTCTTGTTTTAGCATAATTCTTCAGAAGAAGAGAAGCAGCTCATGGAAATTCAGAAGAAAATCATTGATGTTACTAGCAAGAATAGAAAATATCTTAATCTTGTCGATACTTTAGTAAGTTATTGCTTTTCTCAAGACTCATATTTTGTAACACCTGCGTCATGAGCTAGGATTGCTCATTTATTTAATGTTGTTTAACTCTCAGTCTGACTTTTAATCCTTAAATATGACTTATGCAGTTTTAATAGGGGAATAGCCAGACTGCAAGACTTTCAGGAATGTGAGTTTAAATTCCACGACACACGAGATTGAAGCCAGAGTTGTGGGACACAAGCCAGCTGATTTATGGCCTTATCAACTATTGCTATTTTGATACTATCTTACTATCTTCTTTCCAATGTAACGTCTACTGACATCAAGGTAACAATCACTGCGTGTTAGTTACTTTGATGTTAGCTACAAATTTGAGGACAAACGTAATTTTGGCCATGGGGAAACTTCAGATTTCACGCTGAAACGCAAAGGCGTATTGTCATGAGTGGTACAGTTCTACGAGCACGAGTTTTTTATATTTTGTTTTTTGAAACTTAAACGTAACGCACTGTTTTAATGAATTATCAGTGGGTTTTTGTAAAACCCTGTTCTAAAAACGTGCTCATTTTTAACTGCATATGATATAATACGACTGTTGTTCATTGGAAGTGAAAATTATGTCGTCTCAAATGTTGGGCCAGTGCTATGGTTTCCGTATAAAATCTGCAACGTTATCCAGGCTTTCTTATCTTCTGCCGACACGAGGATTTGTGAAATGAGAGTGGAAAAATACCAAATAGACTGATACTTGCTTTTGCTCCTTGAGTTCACGGATGTAGTATTAAACCTTTAATTACCTCTAGATTTCCTCTAAATTTGCTAATCCAGTTCCTCCTATAGCTTCTGGGTGATGTCTGTAGCGCTTGCAGCCTATTTCACTTTTTTCCTAGGAGTTACCGTCAACCCCTCCTAACACACCCATAAACCAGTCGTATAACGCGTCCGTAATGGCCTTCGAAGGGGATTGTGATCCTAGAGGACATCTTGATCTTGGTTGTGGAGTTAAAGAAGCCTACATATTAGAGGTTAGCTCCTGTGACTATATTTTATTGTATTATGTCTATTTTATTACAATGTTTATGTTCCTCATTTTGCTGCCATGTCGTCTTATTACTCTTAAGATGAATGATTTGTTTTAGAAACAGAGGTGTTCACTTAAATTGCCGTTTGTGGACAGAAATTAGAATTTTGAACTGTGCAAGTTTTAGTCATGCGAGGTTTTGCGAAGGAACCTCAGCCGGCAAAAAAGATTTAGGGGAACTTATTCTAAACGTAGATATCATACAACGGCAAAGTTAGACAATGACAAGGAAAATGAATCGTTTTTGGATGATCAGTCTTGATGGTTATCACTTAATCATAAGTGATATGTCAGCGACGCTATATGTCGAAACGGCGAGCTTTTTTCTGTATCCACATCTGAAATGTTACAGTTTGTAGCATACAATACGTTCATTCTTTACCAAGGTAGTCGCGTTATCTGGCCCCCAACTCATGGGGTTCCCTATTTTCAAGGTTGATATCCATTTAGCTGCCTATCAATTTTGCAATTAGTTTTTAGGGTCATACGTTAATTGAAATAGTAACTTTCGCATGGGATATGGAGAGGATTGTATAGTTTTGATATACGTTGTCAATTTTAGTTAAATCTTTTGGCTACGCTGATGCATGGTAGCAGCCACAGCTGTTGCTTTTGTTTTGTAAGATTGTACAGAGCACCTTCAACTATTGCGGCTTCGTCTACGTCCAAGATAATTTTTTTATTTCTTTCTGGTTTGGATTTATACCGATTAGATTTTCAAGTGTATAGCTTCCCAAGCGTATGTTTCCTTACGTACTCTATCCACTCTAAGCTAGGTTTCCAATCAGGGCACGTTCCCAGGTAGTGGCCATGCTGAAATTAAGGCATTTCTTTCTGAGGACTTTTACATACGCATAATGCAGACATCTAAAAAGTTGTATTTAATACTTATCCTGACTGTCGAGAGTACGGATCTTTTATGCCGAACATTTTTCAGAGTTACAGTATAGATTTGCTAATTTTGGTCATGGTCCTTATGCTTGTATGCTGTGCACCTTGAAGCATCTTAGGTATCAAATGTGGAAGTTACTGGGTGTCTGATTAACGAAAACTGTGCCAATATTGTTTGGGGTGCGGTTGTCTCGTAGACTTTTTTGTAATTTTGCAGTCCGCTTGTTGATGTACAGTCAAGATCAAGTCCACCGAAACAGGAGTTAAGCCCCTAAATTACCTCGCAATATTTTCGTAATCACATAGTCAATTCTTCTGTTAATTTACATGCAACCGTAGAAACAGAAGAGAGGTTTAGATCAAGTATGAGTACAAGTACAAAGTTGCGTTATACAGTGGTCAAGTCGTACTCTTTCTTTGTTAGATGAGTGTTTCCTTTCTCAGATCAGCTCGTTTCAGTGAAACCAATGAGTGGTGTACAATGTTCACAAACGTATTCATGCTTAGAAATATCAGTTGCTGCTGCAAATGGCCTTATTGCGAATCTCTATGGCCCAGTATGTTGGTATATGTTAGAAAATATTTTGGAAACAATTTGACTTCCTATTTACATAAATCTGAAAACTCTGTCGCTGAACGAGATTCATTACAGATCTTGTAGGGTAAGTGCCAAGTTATATTAAGTTTCAAAGGCTGTTCCCGTTATTGATGTTCGGAAGAAATACGTGGTATAAAACTCGTACTCGTTGTCGTTCTCGTACTGGATCTAAACCTGTCTAGTGGACCATGTCATATCACTAAACACGGCAGCAAGGTTCCCTGAAACTACTTCTTTTGTCTCTGCTGTGAAGCAATGACTTGGCACTGGTAGACAAGAGCCCTTAGATTGAGCAAGAAGGCCTTGATGAAGCAATCTCTAAAAGGAAGAGGCTTAAGCAAGAGAATCTCTCTCGTTTTTAAGGTTTGGTTTAAACAGGCCACAAGTTCAAGAGCTGACCATGAATTTTGTCTTTTTGTCGAAGGTTGATATTCGTTTCTTGATGCATGTGTTTCTTGATACATATTTTACATTTCTTTTTTGCTATTGCTCAGATGGATGATAAAAAAGATGATGAATTGGGACAGCTGTTAGACAGTGGACTAGATCATGGTAATGTACATGGCGCGATCGTCTTTTTAACGTATTCTTACTTGTTAGACGAATGAAATCAGTCCTGACGGATAACTTCCAAATCATGACAAAGATTTTTGTTCGGTTTTTGTCGGGATATCTTGTGTTAAAATGTGCTTTATTTAATTCTAACAGTTTAGACATGTGAAATCCCGGTATCAGAAATCCCCTTTAAGTTTTATTGCCCTGTCGTGTGTCTTTAATTTTCATCCTTATTGTTATTGTGTTCATGGACGTATCTCAACATACGTTACGCTGAGTAATTTGCTGTCTCAATAAGTGGCCGGCCTTGAAGACTAGCGCCACTCTTTCTGTCAGTAAAGTTCTACTCATCAAATGGACATGTGAAATTGTTATTCCGGATTTAATTGTTGTTTAAAAAGAGATCGACTGAGTTTGATTTTCTGTTAGGAGGGAGTTTTTAAAATGCAACTTAAGATGTACTAGGTCTTACACCTCACGTAACTACGTGTCCATTTGCATTCAATAAAAGTGGCCAAATGGCTCCCAAACAATTTTTGCCTGCTTTGTTGCCGTAACGTCATGCACATGTGTAAAAGGTGTAAGTTATAACATGGTTTTGAAAGGAGTGAAGTCAATGATCACCCTATGCGCTAACCTATATATCTGTCGTCCCTGAAAACGATTTCTAGTTGCTAACAACGTTCTTCTTTTCGAAACAAGAACAGTCACCATGTAGAAGTAATTTGTATGCGAGTCAATAAAACAAAAGTTGTAAACATCATAATCAAGGTAGTATGTTTTATTTAAGTGAGATTTAGTAAGTTAGGTGACTGTTTTGCTTTCGCAATCCCCTTTGTTACTTTCCAAGTCCTGTCAGTTTCCCTTTTCACTGTTATTTTGTGGTGGTGCATAAACTGAGAAAGCTGTTTATTGTAGGACTTTGAGCAGTAAGGCTGTCCAATATGTTTCTGATTTCTAGTAAACTATATATGTATCATTTTATAGATTTAACCTAATCATTGTTAAATTTTATAGGTGCTCCGCTTTTTAGCACGCAAGGTACTCCAGGATTTCTTCCAATCTGTTCCGAGTATCAGGTAAGTCATGCCCAAAGTTTCATATATTGACGCTTTCCTTGTCACTGTTTCAAATTATAACATGCCGCCATTACACAAAGCCCGCCATTGCGTGAACTTGACTGTTAGTAGAACTTCTATATGTCAAATCACGCTCTGTTATTTTTGAAAATCGTTTTTTTCTTAGCATATTATTTGGATATTTGTATTTTATTTGTAAATTTAATTTGAACGTATGCTGTATTTATTGCTGTGAACATTTTTTCTTGGGTTGTAGTTCTTGACTGTCTTCCAGCAAATAAAATTTAATGAAGAGGACATAAGAAATAACACCCGATTCTCGGCCGTCTGCGACGACATCTTAAAGGTACGAAATTCATCAATTACTACTATTCCACCGTTACCATTGAAGAGCGGCATACAAAAATATTTTTTTGCTCATACCATTGTATGGCTGTAGATTCTGCGTTGGTTGCAAAAACCCGATGCTAGGAATCAATACAATTATCTAAGGAATGTGCACAAGTGTTACACGTTATCGGTATGTGCTTCTTTGCGAAAAGACAAGTGGAAATATATAATAAATGAATAATTTGATGGGAAATGTACAAAATCCAAAAAATTTATGTGGTAAATTGTTTCCTAAATGTTTGTCAAAGAAGCCTAGTATATAAACTTGCTATATAGAAATTGTGTGCGACGCTTTATAAGCCATTAATTCTAAATACACACCCACTTTTTCCATCACATTTTTTCTCTCCATCCGTTTTTAGGGTCTGCAATTCAAAGTGCGTTCTCTTCGACCATGTTGTGTCTCCAAGATTAATTTCGACGTTGAAATTCCCGAAGATGATTTTTTGCAGGTTTGTTGAATTACAATTATCTCTCGTAAGCCAATGCAGTAATCCTCTACGGTAGAAGCAAAAAAGGCAAGCAAGAGTCGTTTTAATTGACAGCGACAAAGTCAGCACTTTTTGTCGTAACAAGCCGTCTCGTAAACCATGGCGTTAACCAACTCTTTGCACTGTCTTATCACACAACTCAAGTTAATAGGTTGACTCTCAGGTGTACTTCAAAATTAGCTGGCTATTGTAGGGTTTTTAGTATTTATTACGTCAGCCAAAAATGTTATGTTTGTGCCGGAATTTGTCTGTTTGTTTGTCCGTTTGTTAAGCATGGAATACTGTCCCTTTTATTGGATTGATTAGTGGGATCATCCAACAAATTGGATAGAAACGCGTATTCACATGCATCCCATAAATTGGAAGGATTTTGTAGTAAGATTTTCTTATCTCATCATGAATTCTGAAGATGAATGTGTAGCTACAGCAGTTGTAGTTGATATCATAAATAAAAAGCGAGAAATGAAACGCCGGAAAAGGCAAAGATCAGTTTGGGATAAGCCATGGTTAATCCGACGTAATGAGCTAGGCGCTGGCAACACTCTTTTACAGGAATTTCGACGAGGAATGCAAACAGTTTTAAAGAATGTCTCCTGAAAATTTTGATCTACCCTTAAGCCTTGTTTTACCAGAGATTCAAAAACAAGACATGCTACGTGATGCAATACCTACGCGAATAAAGCTAGCTGCGACAATTCGCTTTTTATCTACTCGTGGTTGTTATGCAGACCTACAACATTTATTTCGCGTTCACAAAAGTGCGTGGTCAAAAATCATCCTGCAGGTATGCGAAACCATCTATAAGCAACTCTAAGAGATACATTTGAAGCTAGGTATGCCTTTCATGAGAATATTAGCATTAGTGCCACTATCTATCCATCTATCTATCTATCTATCTATCTATCTATCTATCTATCTATCTATCTATCTATCTATCTATCTATC
>JANTCA010003372.1:0-10807 GCA_024741275.1 Chironex yamaguchii | reverse complement strand
GAACTTCTCTTTTCCTTATCAAGTTCTTTTCTTACGGCTTAGTATACTCAGTCACAAGATACAAATTGAGACTCTCTAAAGTTTCATCTGGCTTCTAATGCAATCTGACAACTAACTCTCATTACAATCGGCGATTCTTTTATATGAGTTAACAAATTAAGTACAGATGTCAATGTCTGCTTTTACAGTTTGTAAATCTTCCGGAAAATTAATCTAGTAATCACGTAGCTTTTGGGTGAGTCACGTAGTGTTGTACTTACACAACAAGCATTTTTGCATTTTTACTGCAAGCTGCAATATCTTCATCATTTTCTTCAATATCAAAATCAGCCACGCATTCCTTGAACTAGATGTATTCTTGAGCAAGAGACATGGCAAGTCGGGGTTAAACAGATGTGAAGCTTTCGAGCTGCATTTTCAAGGCATCCTTTTGCACACGACCTTTAAGAAGCTCACACAGTTTGTCCAAAGCTCCAGAAGGAAGACCACATTCTTTAAATTCAGAGAAATGCAGTGGATCGAAGCAGGAAAGATCTTTGTACAGTTCGTTGTTATCGGTAAACCTTTTCTCTAAAGCACAGTTTATAATAACATTGTAAGTGTTGATTCTGTAGTAATCAACCGGGCTTTGGATCCTACGTTTAATTGGCAAATTCTCCTCGATTTCAATTGCGGTGTGACTGAGTAGCTCAATCAGGTATTTGCAAAAATCTATGGCTTTTTTGTGCAAGCTTTCAAAGTTTCTTGATAAGTTGAGATTCAACTGACTGCACCATCCTCAGCGCTTGCGACATATCCAGGCCTTTTGTCGGCAAGAAAAGTGAAAGGGATGTTGCAATCTGGAAGACTCTCAAAAAGACAAATGCTGTCAAAATGTCTTTAAACGTGCAAAATGAATCCAGTAGATCTTTGGTCTTTCCTTGATGCTTTCTCAAAAGAATTTGTCTCTGTTATGGTATACAATGCAATGAGAAAATCTGTAAACATACTATGGTCGAGACTGTCATAGCTTCTAAAGATTTTGCCAAGAGCCATTGACTTAGATAGCCATCTAGTTGCTCTCTCTTAGTATCATTTCCCATTCATTCATGTGCTTATACCATTGTCTGAAAAATGATGACGCTGCCTGTAAATTTCCAAACAGCGTCATTGCAGATGTGCAGACAGAAGTAGCATCACTTATCACCTGATTTAAAGAGTGACTGTAACACCATGTGTGTACATGCAAACTTGCAACTTCGGATATCTTTGCTGTCAAGCCTTTATACTTCCCAGTCATGTTAGCTGCACCATCAAAGGAGCCACGTACACAATCTCTGATGTCTAATCCATTTCTGTCGAGGAGGCCTTTTACAAGATCAAAAAGTGCTTTACCTGTAGAAAATGTTGCTTTTCCCAAAAAAAGAAGCCTTTTATATACACTTCCGTCCTGCACATATCACAATGATCATGAGCCATGATATCTTGTGCTGTATCAGCTTCAAGAGATAATATTCCATACTCCTTTACCTCACTGATTACCGTCTCTTCAATGAAATCTTTGAAAATGTACATAATCTTTGTTATTGAATCGCAGCTTCGAAAAGGATCCACGGCCATGTTTACTGGTCCTGTCATCTGGTCTTGCTTTATTTCTTCTCTCTGATGCTTTCTTGCTTGCGATTTTTGCTTTGTCAATATGCTCCTTCAAAACGGTGTCTGATCCTGCAACTAATTTGACTACTCCAACGAAATTTCTATGACTTATTGTGGAGTCGTTTATCTCATGTGCAACCTCGTGTCTCTTCCCCCGAAAAGGCAATCCCTGTTTTCCAAAAACTGCAATAATTTGGGCAATCTTTTTCAGAACCTCTCTTTTCTTGTCAACATTTTTTGTTCTAATATCAACTGCATTGCTGTCTAACAGCTCCACAACATTGGATTTAGACTTGCGGAGTAGGAAAGGTTCTGCTGACAGTGACTTTGTCGAGGCTTCGTGTTCATTTATTCTGTCATAAACATGCTGAAAGTCATTTAGTCCATTGGTAAAAACAGATGCGCTATTACTGTATGCGAGGCATATGCTGCAGTGAAGGCTTTTACGCAACTTACTGAAAGTGAGCCAATGACTTTTCACCAGAATACCAGTAGATATTTCTCTTGAAAAAGCTTTTTCTACATTAAATGATACTTGTTTGTCAAGGAGCTTTGAGGAACGGTTCTGCTGACAGTGAATGCTTTGTTAAGGCTTCGTATTCATTTATTCCATCATTAACATGATTAAAGTCATTTAATCCATTGATAAAAACAGATGCGCTATTGCTGTATGCGTGGCATATGCTGAAGTGAAGGCTTTTACTCAACTTATTGAAAGTGAGCCAATGACTTTTCACCAGAAAACCAGAAGATATTGCTCTTGAAAAAGCTTTTTCTACATTAAATGATACTTGTTTGTCAGGAAGCTTTTGGTGAAAGTCAAAAAGTCCATCAATACCCGCAACGGAAGGCTTTCTAAACATCTTTTGCACTGTTGATTGTGATTGCCCTAAGAAGGATTTGTTGGCACTATCTTCTATCTCCAGAGCATTTGACATCTCCACTACGTCAAGGGGCCGATTCAAATACCCCTTATATGACTTCAAAGAAGAGATAGTTTAAACAAAGTTTTCAACACATTATAAACATTATCATGAATTTTCAAAAGTCACCTTGATAGGGGCTCACAGAGAAATCTCCCGGGCCACAACGCCCCTGACAGAAAGTGAAGGTAAAGCTGAGACATGCCAAGAATTGGCAACAATTTCAAACTCTTAAGTTGTAATCAAAACAAGAATAAAGTGAATTTCATCTGCCACCAATTGCAGAGCAATGAGTAGCAGCCACAACACAAACTCATCTCACATCAAGTCAAACTTGCTTCTCCAGCTAATGTGAAAAACAGTACAGTGAACCAGCGGTTGCACAGCAATAACAAAGATTTTCGAAGGCCAGAGGTCACTTAAAATGTTCGCGCGCAATTGGGACTGAAATAAGAAGCATGGACGAACAGGTAGGTGGATTTATTTAAAAATAATCGAGGGAACTGTGCTGGGTGCCCCTCCCCCAAGTTTGGTTCCATGTAATCACGTTTTGGCAGAGCTTGCAAGTCAAAATAGTGATATTTGATGACCATATTTTTGCGTAATAACATTGCCTCGAAGAATATTCAGACTTGGGTGACATGACCTCATATTTCACTTATTTCCCAGGCCCTTGGATACATCGTTATGGTCTTGTCTCTCGTAACATTGCTCATAATATTAAAACACACAGCACAGTTGTTATACTGACTTCAAACCCACTGTAAACTAAATTGCTAGTTTCATTTCTAGCTTGTCGTATTCTGCTAAAAGCCAGATTCTCTATTGCTTGTTATTCTTGAAATTGTCTCTGTGAGTGACTCATGCCATGTGATGCTTTTGATAATTTCTTATGTTGTTTTAGCCTGAAGTAGCCCTTGTTAATTATATGAATACATTGATAGCAACCTACGGCAGCGTACACCTACTTAAGGGGAACTCGACTGAAATTGTAGGGACTACCGTTTTGCTCAATCATCGCGTTGAATTTTTAAATTTCTAAAAAATTCTACAAAATCTTAATTTGTCCAATAATTCGATGTCATTTGCCATTTTACGAAAATGGAAAGACAAGTCGCAGTCCAAAGTCTACATATTTTACATGTTAATCAAGAAATAAACAGTGCTCGATTTTGTGTACGACAGTTTTTTGACACATGTTGACAAATATTTTGTTGCCTTTTATGCGTACTAAAGAAGTCGAACTTATACTTCTTCTTGTGTATAATTTAAAAGACGACTTTCCATTATGCTTCAGGATCTGTGTAATGTACTTGCATGTCATGAACATAGTGGTTTAGCAGTGAAGCTGTCATAGAGGGAATTGCTAAGGAATCAACGGTAGATGGTTATGACCTTCAATCTCATGAATTGTTATAAACGTTCTTACTGTAATTACAGTATCCACATTGGGAGCCACAGCTCATTCATTCAAAACAGTAGTATAAATACTAGTAGCATGTTGTGAACGCTAGGGCATTTTAAAATCTTCAGGCTGGCTAGAGGAATATGCTTTCAGATATTTAAGAAGAAAATTGGGTAATCTATTGGTTCTTATTCTGTGTTTGTATTTATCATTTGTACATGTCTATATTGTATCATCTAAATTAAAAAGAAAATTGAGGCATGTACTTGAAATTTACCTTTACACTTACTTTATTCAAGTATACAGTAACAAGGTGAATTTTACTGATTATGTCAAGACACCCATAACACTAGGATCCCTGCATATTTCTGTACTTTTCTCATAGGAAATTGGACAGTTAGAATTATTTTGCAAACAGTTGTATGAGTCTGCTGATCCAAGTATTAGAAATGAAGCTGAGAAAGCCCTTCTGCTTTTTGCTGGGTCACCAGATTGCCTCACCAAGTGCCAATTTCTCTTGGAAAGAGGAAGTGTAAGTTACTTACTTTATTTTCAGTGAGAATTTGTTTAAATGTTTACACATCAGTTATTAGCTGCGAAAAGTCAAATCATAGGGGAAAAGCTGGTTTAAACAAATTTTTATTCATCATGTACAAGGTACAAAAAAGAATTTTGAAGTATTCTGCAATTATTCAGAGCAAAATTTTAAACATGTATAGAAGTTCGAGAACAAAAGAAAATAAGATATCCATATCAACTTAGCATGCAACCTAATACAACATAATTATCTTTTATCTATGTGAATGCATCAACTCAATTGTCATGATTGTGGGTATGTAATAGTGTACGTGTGCATTTTTCGAGTGTTTACATATAATTTCTGTAGGTGTGGGAAATCATAATTTGTACTATTTATGTGTAATGCTTTGCAAGTTGAAATATGAGATACAAAATAAATGTTGACCTTTTGTTTACAAGAAATTAATCCACAATTATCAAATTCCCACTTGCATTTTGTATCATAGTCAATGTTTATCACAAATTGTCATACTTGGCATGAGAGTACAATGCATTGTTTCTAATCTGTAAAATCTATCTTAATTTACTTTTGTTTCTTTGTAGTTATTCTGGCAAAACTTTGTGTTTGTGGGTAAAATATAAGGGTATATTACTTGTAAATGTAGGAGTAGTCTATTCAGTCAAAAAGTGTTCTTAACTCTAGCAACTTATGTATTAGATTTTTTAACATGTTGATATTTTAGGGTAAACAATAATTGTAATGAATTTTTAGTGCTGTATATTATCGAGACTTGAATAAATTGTTCGACTTTTAGCAGGCATCCATAAAAGCTCTATGTAGCAACTTCTCTTTTAATCCTCCCTTTCCAAAAAGGCCTCCACTGCAATAGGCTCCCCTTACATAGTGTGTTTTTTTAATAAGCCGTCTCTTCTTTAAGCCTACTCCAAATTTTTTATATAGTGAAATAATATGCAGACTTTTAGCCATAAATAATGCTATACATTTTTATTTTCAGCCCCTTCTATTTATAATTTTATGTGCTTTAATTTTGACAGTTTCTTGTCTAGCTGTGATTTGAGTACTTTGCTATTTTGCATTGACTGACTCAATTAATGATTATCAGATACCTTTAGATTGGCTTTGTTTTTTTTGAATCAAGATTTTCTTGTTTCTGTAAGAGAAATGCAAATAGACTATGAGAAGAACATCACTAATAGACCACTTGATACCCTATTTATTGAATTTTCTAAATTAGCACCCTTTTCTATTAAGCCCCCTTTGCATCCCCCTTCCAGAGGAGCTAAAATGAAATAAGTCCCCTGGAGTTCATTAGGGCTTTTACATATCATGACCCTGTCAAGTGGCATCTTGTAGACAGTTTTTTTGCTTAGGGTACATGCATCTGATTATGACAAAAGTATCTAAACTTGCAACTACAAGTTCAGGTACTACATTAATTTTGACATGCAAGTTTTACTTTTTTCCATTTTGATTTGAAAAGTAATAATCAATTCTCAATCGTGCTTCTGACACTGTGTTGGTGGTTTTCATTAAAAACAAAGATGTCCATGTTTTGTGCCTTTGGTTGTACTTAGAAATAAGAGAAAATTAACTCAATCAATGACATAGTAACAACATTTTTTGGTTGCTTTTATAATGAACCAATTCCTCTTTCAGTTTGTATCCTAAATATCAAAATATCAATGCTTCTTACAAAATCAAGTGCACCTGAGATTTTTCATTAATGAAGAGTAGATTTGTTGTAATCATGTCAATTTACTGACCAAAGATTAATGTGTAGCATAGAAATTCATTGAGGACTGAAAATATTGTAGTATATGAGTTATAGTGGACTACAGATATGATTCATTTGTAACTTTGTGATTGTTTTTTTGTAATTTTCCATCAACAATTGCACATGGATTCCTTCTCACATGCATCTTGTGGTCAAGGAGTGTGAGGTAAGGTAATGGGAGCCCACTCTCATAATGAGCTCACTTCCTGGCAAAATTTGCTAACCCTGGCAAGGGAATCAGCTATGATTGGAATCAAGTATGCTAGAGAAAACAAAAAAGACCCCTCAAAAACTGTACCAAAAGGCAAATGATATTCTGGAACAAGTTGATTTCAAGCCAAACAATGCAGTTGTTACCAAGTTGTCAACACTACCACACCCCTTTGCTAGAGACATTGAGTGTTTAATGAATGATTCTGTTGCAATTATCATAGATTAGTTTACAAATATTGAAAACAACTGTTCACAATGCCCTAGTATGTGATAATTACATTATGAATTATTTGCTTCTTTTCAAACTGTGTTGTAATTCCCTACAAGGAGTACCTGATAGCTTACTCCTCAAGGGCTTATAGTCTGTTAAGGCCAGTTTCCATGCAGCTGCATTTTTCTCTTGAGCAGGAAAAACTCTCAACTTTTTTCTCACTAGCTCTAATGCATTTGCACAGAACTGCACTTTGCACTGAAAAGTATTTTGCCTGTAACAACCATGGCTGGCATTAGCTACCATAAAGAAATGATCATTGCTTCTCTAGAGTTAGTCTAATGTTTTGGTTATTCTTCTATAGCAACACTAATGCAAGATAAAACAGAGAGATTGCCTCAAAAAAGGGAAGTGTAGATTACAAAACATTGCCTAGAAAGTCAAACAATGTTTTAATTAATTATTAGATATTCTTCGTGAAACAACAGATCCAAATGAGCGTTTATGGATTACTAGTTGGGATTTAACGGTAGAGGTTGCACAAATTTTCATTTCAAGTAGCTTCAAAATCAGCCAGTCATCAAAGGCACTTATAGTTTTATTTGTGGTGAATTATGTTGTATTGGGTACACTTTCTTAAATTTGCTATTGTCGTTTTGCAAACACTATCAGGAAATTGGCATCAGTATTTTTATTAAGGCACAGACGACTTCAATTAATGGCAGTGGCATTTGTTGTATTTCCATGTGTTAATGCCTTTGTTTAAGGTCAACACTCTGACGTTTTTGTTACATGATTGGCAATTGCTCACAAGATAGAAAAACAATGCTGTCAAAAGTAGAATAAGTTCATCTTTTCTGCTTAGCTCAAGAACAGCTCATGAGCATAGAGAATCTCTGACCCAGCTGTTTTTCATCAAGATAAGCATGCACAAAACAAAAGTTTGTAAGCTTTTTCTGCTTGAGCAAAAATGTAGCTATATGGAAACTGGCCTTTATGTGCTTGCAATGTGTAATTCTCACATGTAGAAAAATCCAGATGTGTCTGGAATTTTTATCAGCAGCTCTTTTGTCTCCATAGAATAAGGACCTTTAAAATGAAACTTGGGAGGTCTTTCTGGTGAGAACCCTACCCCTTTCTCTTGCAAGGAGCATTGCATACACTGTTTCTAAGACAATATAATTTTTAAAAACATGATGACATTATGACTTTGATGTGGAATATGTCATGTCATCATTGGAAGAACCCATCAGGATCAATGGCAGTGGTGGCTGGTGAGGTTTTTTGTTGGGAGATGGGGTGGCTACATTTCAAATTTTGGTGTGACGCCCCTATTTCGTATTAGAGATGTGACATAACAACGAAAATGTAACTTTTAGGTCTGTGTTGCTCAGGAACCTAGGCATTCAGTAAATCTTCGATAAAAATGTTTATGTTATTAAAACAGAAGTTACAAAAGCAAGGTTACAACAAATGTCATATCATAAGAGCAATAATTGATGGTGAGTTTGCCACAGGTGTGCTTTGATTCCTATATGATTCAAGTAGAACTCAAAAATGATGAGTTCACGGATGGGTTGATGTTTATCTAGGAACTCATGCTTGTACATTGTTTACAGTTACCCTAACCCTTACTGGTTGATGCCTCACACCGACCCTAACCCTGAAAAATCGGGTCCCTGATCAAATGCTAGCTACATGGAAAAATTATGTTGTCTTTATTTGTTGTTATTTAGAATTTATAAAAATTGTCTCAAGGACATAGGCTACTATGATCTTAGGCAAGTGGCTCGTGCCTGTTATAGCCAGCTATGTCATTACATTGTATATTGCCCTGATGACCTTCTAGCCCTGATGCAGAAAACAATGGATGATTTAGCTCATTCAATCATTTAGTCATGATTTAGCTCAATCAGTCAGATGATTATGATTGCTTTACATTATTTATGATATTTTAAAGGCCCATTTAGAAAATGAAAAGCATTTATTTCCTAATTCCGATGTAACTGTCCAAATATCCCCATTAATATAATTTTGTATGTGTCAAACTTTTATCACCTTAAGATCTTCCTGATTGTCATGCCTTGTGCTCCATTAAACACTCAATTCTCTGGATCTTACATTATCTACATTCCCTCTCTTTTATCCTTATGGCCTTGAAGATCATTTCGCAAACATGGTGGAAAGTATACTAAAATCATGCTAGTTTTACATGACCCGAGTCTTTAGTTGAGTTGATTGGGCAACTAACAATAAAGCTTGACTTAAGCTCGTTGTTCTTGTCTATTATAACAATGGTTCTCTGAACCATCCAAAATGTAGATTTTGTGTTTTTCTGAGTATGTATTTATCAGATATAATTTGAGTTCATGGTACACAAAAGTACATTTTCATTGCCATTAAATGCCAGATTTTATAAATGCCCAAATTTTTTCGAAAAAGTGTCCTATTACATATTTATATACAAATCAATGATTGTGCCTTGTGTCACAGTAAAGAGAAGTTGGGAAGTTTGAAGGACACATTTGGTACCTTCGATGTTTTTGACATTTATTTTGTAGGAGTTGAGGAAGCATATGTATTTAGTATGTTTCAAAATGCAATTAATTTTCCTTTGGATTAATCCGAACTTTGTTTCTTTTATATTTGTTTGTCACAATTAGTCATCATACTCACAATTATTGGCAGCCTCAACTCTTTCAAAAATGGTGGTTAATGTCACTAGCTCTTTGACATTTCAATCAAGACTTGATATACGTAAGTATTTTGGTACTTTTTCTTTGCCATATATAATTATAATGCCATTAATGTCATTAAATACAAAAAATTTCTGGGCTAAATATTATAGTTTTATTAACTTTAGATTTTAATGAAATTAGTTTTCAATAGAAAGAAAGTTCATTGCTTAGAAATCACCGTCATTGGCATTTCATGCTCATCATCATCATTAACGTACATCCTCATCCTCTGCATCTATCATTATTGCAATCATCACATTGAATGTAACATTTATCTTTTATTATTCCATGGGCTGGATTGGGTATACATTACGATCATCAAAGCTGTAATTACTAGTTTCACCGTGATCACAGTTACGTTCTTGCTTCCCAGAGCAGATTTGAAGCAGATGCATATAAAATGTTGGACTTGAAACTTTATGATCTGTTGAGGTGTTGGAGCGATGGTAACTCGACGGTAACTCTTGTACCATACTGATCATAGTTGCCCCACCAGTTTTACCTCTTCCCTGATGCTTTTGTCTCCAATTCATTGTGGATACAAAGATTTTCAAGTTCTAGCATGAATATAGAATAATGAATTCAGTACCATACTGTACTGTGCAATGTGTTGTTTAATTTTATAGAGACAAAGTAAGGTGATCATGTTCAAAGTGCCTTTCTAAGACACTGAAGTGTACTGCAATTTTCTGCAATATGATTTTCCCTTGTTCTGCTGTAAGGTTCTAATGGTGCATTAAACTATTTTGTCAATTTGTGGCAAATGTTACTGTAGCAAGTTGATGCATAAGTATGTCCGAAATAACTTGTTTTTCTAAAAGTGGCAGTATTTGACAAAGCAGTAAGCATGGAATGAAATAGGCTTTAGACGTTTTATCTCTTACTGTGAGAGTGCTAAGCCTCTTTATGATCTTTCAAGTCAGCTCTTCTCAGGGATTTTGCTTCCATAACGATTTACATTTTACAATCTTCATTAGGATACTGTTATTTAGCACGAATTGAAGTTTTAAGCTTAAAATCTTCCAGACCCATTTCATCCTCATAGTGCAAGTTTTAAAAACAAACCTTTAAGCAATGCTTCCAGAGGCTTCCAGGGAGTTGATTAGTTTATTCATTAACCACAGGACACACATTGATAACAGCAACAATCTGCTGAAGTGTTTTATCCTGTATAAAAATTCATATTAATTATTATTATTATTATTATTATTATTATTACCTCAAAATATCTATAACTTCACTATTCGTTACTTGAACAATAGTCTTCCTACATTAAAAAATCTTTATCTTTGGAAAAAAGTTGACAATGCTTTATGCTTTTCATGTCTCAATTCTCAAACTTTGCAACATGTGGTTTCTAGCTGTCC